>BQNB010051305.1:0-41059 GCA_026074375.1 Tanacetum coccineum
AGGTACAAGTCTTTATAAGTACAATGTACAAGTCATTAAGCATGACATCTAAAATAGCTGTTTTACCTCCGTTTTCATTCTAATTTCTTCACCACTACTTTGGTACAAGTTATTACACTCAATATATGTATAAACCCTAATTATTCTACTCATAAGCTCTCACACACATTTTTACACTCAAAACGCTAATTCAAAACCCTAAACCCTAAAACCGAGCTAATTTCTAAACCATGACCCGTTTCATTCTAATTTCTTCACCACTACTTTTGTACAAGTTACTACACTCCATTTTAAACCTAAAAAATACTCAAATAAGTTGTAGAAACATAAACTACAACATTACAATTTACTTTCCATCATCATTTCATCATTTCAACAACAATATACAAGAATTAAACCTAGAAAACCCTAATCGTACCCTAATATGAACTTTTAACCCGTTTACTCATTTTCACCCATTTTAAACCCAAACTACCTATCAAATCTTGATTATAATCCTTAGTACAAACCTTACAAACATTAATCCACACTTATATCATCAATGTACTCGAAATCCAAGCTCAAAAACCCTACTATACCCGCGACCCACAATCCTTGCAATTTGAACCATTTTGAAAGTTTTTCTTGCAACCAAGCACTTCAATGACAAGCAACCTCTCTTCCTAAGCTGATTACAAGCACCTCTCCTAAATATCTTCTTTATTTATTGTACAAAAATTGGCCACGTGGTCTCTTTTCTTTCTTTCTTTAGTCCCGACATCAAAAGGCCAAGCCAACACCTCAAAGCTAGTTTCTAGCTTATACAACTCATCTCATATCCTCTCCTCATCATCCTCTAGACTTCATACATGTCCTCATCTGATCACAAAACCTCCCTTGGCCTCCAAGCTCATTTCGAGTATAAATAGAGCCATAAACTCTTTATTTGAACTCATCCCCCACTTCCTTATCTATAACCCTTAATAGCAGCAATCCTTTGCTCTAAGAAGACCCTAAGAGGTCCTAAGAAGGCTCAAGAACATAATTGAAGCAAAAGAAACCAAGAAACAAAGCTCGGGAGTCGTTATTCTAGGTGTACGAAGCTAAAAGTCCCGATTTCGACCCATTTCTAAGTTATAAGCTTAAAACCAGGTTCCATAAGCTTATTGTTATCCCACTAATTTAATCTATTACACAACAATAATCTTTACCAATATGCTAGAAAATAATAAGAAAACTTAGAGAGAGAAAGTAGAGAGAGAAACAAGAAAGGAAGATTAGATTAGAGAGTTGGTGGATTACAAGTGAAAATGAAAATGTAACCAACACCCTTCACCAAGTGTGGTGAAGGGATATTTATACCCATGCCTTGCTATCTTGGCACTTGGGCTTTCTAAACGGGTCGGGCTTGGTTTAACTTGGGCTTTGAGCCCGAAACACGGACAATATTAGATTACAATCCAAGCCTGTTGAACCCGACTAGCCTATTACAATACAAGACCTAGTTTAACTTTCTAAGACCGATAACATTCTTGTTTGACTTAATATAATTAAGGCTAACACACTTATTTGAGATTAAAGTTGGATTTCACGAAGGCGTGTTCTTATTTTTTCTTGAAGTTGGGGTTGGTTGGATGCATGATTTCAATGATAACTTGCTCGAGCTTAAGATTTAAGTTAAAGACTTGGGTTATTTAGTTACCAGTAGTCGGGGTGGATGGTTGAAGACCTGGATAACTATCACTTAAAGGAGTTACGTTGTAGTACTCAGTGACACATGCATAAGACGATGTGGATAATTTCAAGAGGTGTTGTACTTCTTATGCCTCTTAGTTGAGTGTATAGAGTACTTAGAGATTTGCTTGGAGCACAAATTCTCTACACCATTCTTCCAACATTTGTGCAAGGATTAACTTTGAAAGCTTGAGTATGAGCATGTGGTTTATGAATCCGACTTCGCTGGAATGAGGCTACAACACCGTCGTCTTATCCTAAATAAAACAGTTAGCAATAAAAGATGAATTTGGCTTTGTCATTCATCTTTAGTTCGGTTGCATTAACCTCCGGTTTCCCGTTTTATAGTATAAATACTATACCTGTGATCAGGTAGATTCAAAGAATCTCCTTGACAGGGTTTCCAGCTCAAAGCGTAGGATCTTCTAACACAGATGTATTAGATTCACCATGCTTGCTAGTTTATTTTATGGAAACAAAAAAAATAAAAAAAAAGTCATCAAAGCAGACAACACGGTAAGAAGTGAATCAGATAAGTACTATTCTTTGAGAAGTAGTCAATTCATTCTACTGGACCAAAATGATTTCAGTTATCACAAAGTTTGATTCATATAGAATCTGCAAGTACCTACCAAGAGCCGTGTTTGATGTGGGTCAAGCTGTATTTGATCTTCTACTGTGAATACCTATAGTTTAACTTAGATGTTCAGGCAAGATCTCAAGGATAATGGCGTAGGACTCTTTGTTTACAGCTGTGTACTTTATGGTGTTCAACAAGTTGTTTTTACATGTGTTTCCTAATGAGTTTATTAATTTGATCTCTTCTTGGCTTTAGACTCAATTTGTGCACTTTTGATTTTTGTAACGGAGGCTGGAGCAGACTGCCCATCTATTTATATTCAACAATCTCGGAGTGAGTTGTCAATAGATACGTGTGTATCTCCGTGACAAATGAGACCAAGTTTCTTTTGAGAGCTGGATAGGGTTGTGATTGCATCACTGGGTCATGACGACATTTCTTCAATATCAAACAATCATCTTTGTGATATTTGATTAGATTATGTAGTGACCCGGTCTTTTGCCTAAGGTGTAAGGAGGGTTCTTTCTTTTCACCCATTTATCCATACATTTTTTTTTGAATTCTTCAACCCCCTTCAATGTTACAGACGTCATTACTAACACCTTGTTGTGATTGTTCCAGTGTTAGCTCAATCTTAGTCGGTATTTTTTCCCTTATACTCATTCTTCTCCATTCATACCTAAGGACTCCTATTTCAAACTATGGAGTGTCCTTTGGTAGATCCCTCCGGTTCTGGTTGGATCGTTGAGACTTTTTCACCTTATCTAACACCTTATGACTTTCGAATCGTCGGGAAATTATAGGTTGTTG
Source organism: Tanacetum coccineum (assembly GCA_026074375.1). Taxonomy (NCBI): domain Eukaryota; kingdom Viridiplantae; phylum Streptophyta; class Magnoliopsida; order Asterales; family Asteraceae; genus Tanacetum; species Tanacetum coccineum. The sequence continues at coordinate 3,104 of BQNB010051305.1, forward strand.
GGTATAGTGATCGAACCATAAAACCATTTTCTGACATTGTCTATTTTCAATTACTCCCCTAAATCACATGTGCTCCTGAGATTTGAAATTGTTAGACATGAAGGAAAGAGTTGATTAGAGTCTTAAAGATACATTTCTTCTATTTATATTTTAATTACAATTTCCCTATTTAATATAAAACATTTAGTATTTGAAATACCAATGAATTAAATTTGACATGAAATATTCCATGGGGAGAAAAATTTATACTAATGAATTGCATGACTTCAATTTCCGGATTGCTCCCCTTTTTTTTTTTTACAACAGTATATGGGGATACCAATATATATTAAAACTTGACATTGGAATGAAAACATTGATTTGACACACAAAATGTTGAGACGAGTGAGAGGCCTTTGTGACAAATGTTATTTATTAATTGACATTAAGTTTTCACATTTTAATTTCACAGAATGTGTTTGGATTAGGGGTGAGCAGAAACCGCACCGCAAACCGCAAAACCGCAAAATCCGCAAAAACCCGCACCACAAAAACCGCACCATGGCAAAAACCGGTGGATCGGTTTTAAGAAAAAATAAAACCGCAAAATGCGGTGCGGTTGCGCGGGTTTATCTGGTAAACGAACCGCCAAATCCGCACCGCACCGATTCATTAATTTTTAAAAAAACCGAAAACGACTCAATTGATTATTTAATGTGTGTTATAGGTTCTAATGCATTTTATCAAATAATATTCTAGTAATGGTGTGTTTAACCGTATTATATGCATTGTTATAACAGAAAACCAAACATTGGGACAAAAAAACCGCAAATAAACCCACATTAATTATATAAATTATTAGTGTTGGTTGCGGTGCCGTTAATACCCGCACTACCAGCAAAACCGCAAATAAACACCCTCAAAACGATAACCGCAAAAACGCGCGGTTGAGGATTTCACTTTTTAATATAACCGCAATTGCGGATGCGGGGTGGTTTTTGCCAAAACCGCTCCGATCTCGCACCATGCTACCCCTAGTTTGGTTACATAAAATTGACATTTATGAGGTGTATCCGACACATTATATAAGGTTTGTTTTTTTTAAAAAAGTCCCCTCTGAAATTGCTTCACCATAATATGACCTGCTACATACTATATTTTTGTAAAATTTTTCGAGGAAAAGTGAGTGTTGAACACACAATTTTTTATCAAATATAACTTTTTATGGAAAAAAATACACATTTTTATATTGTTGACAATTGTTGACATTGAAAGTTCTTTTTGAAAAAATTGTGTTCAACGATTTTTGAAACTGATAGATGTGGATCACTAGATCATTCCATGGAGATTAAGCACACGATCAATGCACAAAGATTAAATCAATGAATGAACTTTTGAATGAAAGAAAACAAGATGGTGCTACAAAACCCTTAAAGATGGAGAAACAAATAGTGGAGAGGTAACCTAATTTTGACCTAAACTTGCGGTGTATTATTTATAATAAGGATATGCCTTTTAGGGCTTTCTTTTTGGCTTTTTACATTTTGGGCCCTTATACATATTCAAACATTAATCTAACAGTGACTTTCGAGCTAGACTTTTGTCTTGTATCTCTCGACGCTGGGACGAAGCTCTTTGTTCAGGACCATTTATGTGTTCTACACTATCTCCCCCTAGATGGCGTCATGAGATGCTCTCTGTGCTTGTTCATTAGCTCGTTGTTGATAGGGTACTTTATTGATGTGCTTCGGTAATTCAATCTTTAACAACCCTTATCATGATCTTCAGACTTGATGTGATTGACTTGATCTTGATTCTTTGATTTGTTAAGCTTTAACTTCTCTGAATTATTTTGTGATCTTCATTTCACTTTGTCTTTGCCTACGTGATCTTTAGTCTCAATTCATTTCTTGTTGGAAATCTTTGGATAGCTTTGATGATGTCTCTTTTCCAATCATTTGTAACTTTTAGAATTTGAAGATGAATTGATTCTAGAGATTGTGCGGAAGCCCTATTTTGAAAAACTTTCTTGATTATCTTAAGATACTGTGGTATGGATATGGCATGTGTCTTGTATACGGATAATTTGAGTCGTCTTCGCTATGATCGAACAATTTAGGTCACCTACAAATAATTTTGTTATGTAAATTACACTTAATGTGTTCTAGAAATACATTTGTGACACACATAGGTTTATATTTTTTTGAAGGGGACGAGTATTGACGATACTCATTCTGGTCGGTTACGTTTAACCTCTGAATTCCGTGAGGATCAATGATTACAGTATGAAATACATGCACCTGTGATCAGATAAGATTCATTAATAGAAACCTTCTTGCAGGTTTTCCGGCTCGTGACAAGCTAGTTCCTCTAATACCTAAGTATCAGATTCCTAATGTTCGACGTTCTCTAGACCAGATGTCGAAGTCTATAAGACACCACTATAAGTATTTTTACTAATTGATGGTATGAGTGAGTCAGTACAGTTACTATCTGCTGACTATATCGTACAATTCCTTTTTCAGCGTTTTACTTTTATACATTAAGGACCGTAGAAGGCCTGTGGCAAAAATGATTTGAATACATTTCGATGTGCTATAAAATTTTGTTTGGGGCACAAACGAAAGTTTAAATCAGAATGTTCTGATGATGTGTGATATTATATCCGAAGGATTATGAAGTGCCTGGGGGAATCATAAACTTGTCAAGTACATTTATAGAAATCCACTTCACAGTCGGGGGGCAGTCGAAGTCCAGGCAACATTCTCTCCCCCGATCAAAAGTATGAAACTTGTGAATGGTTTAGATCTAGAATGGACTTAAAATGTATCAATCTCCCCCTTAAACTTGGTGTTTTCTGCCTTTAGTGGATGTGATGCTTTCTTGCTTTTACCAAGCTGACAAGATGGACACAAATGGTCTTTGTCATATTTCAGCATGGGTAAACCTCTGACAAGATTATTTCGAGCCAATTCGTTCAAAGTCCCGAAATTCAGATGATTCAACCGACGATGCCATAACCATGACTTCGTTGAAGAGGCTTTTGTAAGCAAGCAAACTGGTGAAGCTGACATCATATCATTCAGTGAGATGGAGTACAGGTTGGTTGTCCGTGAACCTTTGAGTAGATCCACCATATCGTAGTTGCGGATGTGACATGAATGCTGTCTGAATGCAACTTCTAAACCTCCATCACAAAACTGTCCTACAGAGAATAGGTTGTGCTTGAGTCCTTCAACATAATAGACTCGAGAGATGATAGTGTCACCCAGTTTATAATCACCATAGCCAATGATCGCTGCATATTCATCGTTGCCAAATCTCACAGTACCAATGAACTTGTCTACAAAGTTGATAAGACGCGCACGATCACCGGTCATATGTCTTGAGCATCCAGAATCCAGATACCATAGAACAATTTGAACTACCTGCGATAACACAAACATTCACGGTGATAGGATGCCCTGAAGGGTTCCGGTTAGTTAACAATCAATAATACCAGAGATCCCTTTGGAACCTGCCTTTCGATCACTAAGTTTATGGTCAATAAACCTAGAGACCATAGTTATTTGGGGGCTAGAACTAGCACTCGGGGGTAGTTCTAATGGCATATCAGTAGGTTCCATGATCCTAGTTAAAGGATACTTCTCAAATAATGAGAAATGCCTTCCAGTGGGCTTTCCACGGAGGGTTGCTATTCGCAACCCCCCAAGGGGTTTGCTAATGTTTCCAGACTCTCTTATTGGGTTTTCCATTCTTGTCTTGGGTTGGGCGTTTAAAACGGCTTAGTCTGGTGGGGTTTAACATTCACCAGAACCATCAACACAATAACAAACATCAGTATGATTAGCAATAACCAAAGATTTTTTTACAATGGCCACACAACATTGTTCAACTTTGAAACAGAAACAGAATGTTTTAACAAGCAAATTTAATCAACACGATTCTTTTTATATCAAAGTCCTATGTGGGCTTCTACTCTCCTTGCATTCGCACGCTAACCGCATAGAACTATGATCGAGGGCTTTCTTAGGCACAGTTTTTGCTGGCTCCAGAAGTGGTTTTACTTTTCCCCCTGTAGACATAGGCACACACACTGAAAAGCTTAGTTTGCTTCTTAGGATCACTCTTACTGGTTTATGATTGGTTTGAGTGAGGTCTGGAGGTTCACGTGAAAAGTTACTTGCTTCTTCTAGTAACGAGGTGGTTTGACACCCGTTAGCACGTTTGGGTGGTGGAATATACTTAGAACCTAAGTTGTACATTCCTGGAGCAAGCACTTTGGGTGTCTCAGAGGTTGAAGGTCCACTACTTGTTTTACCAGTCACTTGGCTTTCACTTGTATTTCAGCAGTTTAAGGCACTAAGCTTTTCAGTGTTCGCAGTACTGAGTTAGTATTCGCCTGTGACAGTTCTCATACCATCTTTTCAGACTCACTTTTTCCTACCTTAAGCGCATCTAGCTGAATCCTAAGGAGGTAATCATATCTTGCAACTGAACTCTGTCAGTTTCTAACGCCTGTTGGTCACAGCTACCTTCAGTGGAACCTACATTCAACATTCACGTAATGGTGACTGTAGTTTCCTAAATTCTGATAGTGTCATCTTTCCCTTGAGGCTTGCTTCTTCCTTGTTAATTCAAAAAATTCTGTGGAGGCAACTGGAAGTGTCATGCACTGTTTGTAAATTTGAAATTTAAGTTGTAAATCAATATGATCTTTTGTAAATGAGAGTTCCCGTTCTCATTCAATGACCATATTTTTTGTTTGAAAACTTCACTTCAGCCTTCAGTTCAAGAACTTTAGTGTGTTCCCTATCGCATGCAGATCTAAGATCTTCGCAAAGGCAATTCGAACTAGGGGGCACAACAATATCAGAAGAAAGCACAATAGAGCAGATATCTTTTTCTAAACATTCCGCAATTAAGCAGTCATTTTTGATTAAAAGATTTTTCTTCTCTATGGTCAGGTTCTTGTTATCAAGAACACATTGTTCATACTCCGCCTCCAATTCATCAAAAATTTGTTCAAATTCCTATCTCCTCTGAAAAATGTTCATTAGCAGCTTTGCTAATGATTTTTTGAAATGGTCGTAAAATGTACCAGATGTTGTTCGATCAAACTGTTTTTGCAATAATCAAAAACACCATTCAGATACATTAGTCTGGTTTTTGTGTTGTTCTTTTTTCTTTTGGAAACCTTCAATTGAAGGAAAAGCAGCATTAACATTTCGAAGACTCTGCCAGAACTTGACTTGAGTAGGTCGACTTTATGTAACGTTAGGAGTGACAGGTCATTTGGGTTACTATTAGACTAGCACGTCATTTGGCATGGAAGCCAATATGCCTGTTCACGGGACAGTTCCTGTTGAGGAACAAACATAAGGGCGTTTAGCTTCTCATAGAAGCCATTTCGGCACGAGGGGGTCGAATCATGCCCTATTTTTCGCTCATCTTTTTTCATGCCTAACAACTGTTGAACCAAGACCTCTCACTATCCCATATACTAAACGGGTTTGTTGAGAAGAAATGCAAAAGGTTTTCAACATCATACACCGCAGGTTGAGCACGCATGGCCATATACACCTAGACCTGGTTTTATCAGTACCTAAGAGGTTTCCTTGTGCAAGTCAGCGGTTGCCATTTTTGGTTTCTTAAAAAGCATAGGAATAGTTTCTGTTGGCATGTTAAATCTTTGCAATATATCTCTTGCAACTTTGTTAGCATTCTTTAAACAAACGATTTCATCAAGATAACTATCTGCTAGATCCTTTTTCTCAGATAAAATCTTTTCTTTTTCAGATTGTAAAAATGCAATTGATTTTTCTTTTCCTGAAAGAGTGGATTTAAGCAAATCGTTTTCTTGCACAAGTTCAGTATCCGCCTTGGTTTCGCTAATCACAGGGCTTTTTCCAGTCTAACTTTGTGTCAAATCAAGTTTGACCTTTGGTATCTAGACGATATATTTCTTGCTTGCATTGAGAAAGCTCATTTTGTAAGGTCTCGCTCTAAGCATTTTTCTGGTTAACCTTATGCATGTCCGTCTAGTGGGTTTGCAAGTCAGTAAGATGGCAATCATAGAAATTTTAATCAGATGTTCAGCAGATGACCTCAGTTGGAACATTTTGGGCTCGGTAGTCAAGAAGATACATGATGATAACGGATCGTATTGTCATCATTTCAGTCTCAGCAGCCGAGTCTAAATGTTCTTCCTGTGCATTTCTGATTCACTGATAATCCCACATTTCAAAGATTTGATTTGTCATTGGAGTGTAACCTCATTGACTTGCTGTTGGTGGCACTGGTGGATGACAAGTTGGCATGAAAGGCGACATCAGCATTGGGGCCTTCATCCACGACCTGAGTCATAAGCATCCTCATGATTTCTTGAAACATGTTTGTTGTGTCAGTGCCTGATGTTGATCATAAGGTGTGGTGCAGTCCACATCGGCGAGGAATGCTTCAGCATCAAGCATTCTAACACATTCCTTCTCTTTAGCTTCCCATCAGTTAAAGCTATATCTTTGAAGTACTGAGAGTCCATCTTTCTCTTGGTTCTTTACACTGCCGTCGCAACCATGTCCTTCTCCTCTGCAGTTAAACAATCACCTTCTTGCCTCTAGCACCTGTATTACCAACATTACCTGGAGCTTTCCTCTGAATTGGTTCAGTAACAATGTGACCATCATGCACCGTAGCATGAGTCCTTGAGTTGGAGGAAGTCCTGAGCTGGTTGTTGGTTGGTGGAAACTGCTTTTGGAAGAACCACTTAAGAGATTACACTCTGATCATATGTGGCCATCAAAGCGTCATTCGGAGACTGAGCAGTAGGTTGAGGACTAGAGTTGAGGGTGATGAAAAACAGTTGCAGATGTGTGTGATCAACATAGCGATGGATCAAACAATACTTGTAGACTGCTCCTTTTTCTGAGAGTCTTTTTGGCATGAGGCCTCGTAGGCTTTGAGATGATGTTAGATCTGAACATATAGGTTGTGTTGAGATATCTCAGGTTCTGCTTGACATTAGTCCACATACTTAACCCCAATAAGCCGAAGGTTTTGACAAATTTAGTGTTCATAAGATGAGTAGGGATTTTCAAGCTGAGTAATCTTCATATCAGTCTCAACCTTTGGGAAACGCACAAACTATCATGAATGGCCTCGTTTCCAATTGCACGAAAGCATTCGTACTCATCAACAGATCTTCCTTCCTTGTGTTGAAGAGTGCCCTACCTGATCCTTGCATAAAGCAAGTTCCCACATTATCCCAAAATCTCCTTTGCAGTGCTTGTCTGATTTGAGTATGTTGACAGATTGTCGGGAAGACCTGACAGAGGAGATTTCAGCTTAGTATTCAGCCATGTTCGAGCTTGTTTCTTCGTCATGAACTCAGAGTCAAGCTTCTTCCTAGGTGCGGGCATAACAGTAAATTAGCAGGTTGGAGGATCAGTGACCTATCGGGTGAGGGTAAGGTCCCATTCTGGATGGATTTCCATATCAGCTTGCCATTGGGTTTGCCTCGAATTGTACCTGTCGTATACGAATCTTCCCATGATTCCGTATCAATTTTCAACCAACATTGTGGACGGGTTATCGTGCCAGCAGCATTTGTTCTTCATTGGTTTGCCATTGAATAACGATTGTTTATGAATGAGCTGGATCTTAATATGATTGATGGTTGAAGACCTGGTGTGAGGTTTGTGATTTTCGGGTAAATTTTTTAAACATAAAAATCAGTTTTGAGGGCCCCCCCCCTAAACGACTCCGTAATGGCAAACAATGACAGCGCTCTTCGCTCAAGAGAAGAGTCTTGACCGTTGGAGCCGTTTTCGAGCTGGTATAGCAAAATTTCGGAACAATCCGAAACACAAAAATTATTTTTGCTTGTTCGGTCCAAAAAATTGCTCGTTCGATCGTCTAGTTCGAACGTCTCGTTCGATCGTCCTCTCGTTCGATCGTCTTCTCGTTCGATCCACTTGTTCGATCGCTTGTTCGATTGCTTCGTTCGATCGACTTGTTCGAACGACTCGTTCGATCAATCTTGTTCGAATGCTTCGTTCGATCGACCTTGTTGCTTGTTCGATCGTCCTTGTTCGGTTGCTTGTTCCGATCCGCTCGTTCGATATGCTAGTTCGATCTCGTTTCGATCGTCTATTTCGATCATCATTCGTTCGACGGTGTTCGTTCTACTCCACTCAGACATTCGCTCGTCGATCCAACTCTAATACTGCGTTCCACTCGTTCGTTCCCAACTGAGAATAACACTCCGTTCGAAAAATCGAAACGACTTGTACTCGTTCGATCCCCACGTCTTTTCCACTCGTTCGATGGACACAAAAAAAAACACGAACAAAGACCCCTTTTTTTGCTTAACAATACACGAACAACAAAAGAAATGAACAAAAGAAAAGATCGTTGATTGCTAACGAGATGGTTTGAATGATATTTGATTAAACATAAACCATCTTTGAATCAAGACTCAAAACAAACAAATATTCAAACCCCTTTTTTTTCGAAAACAAGAAGAAGAAAAAAATACAAACCAAATCAATACATCAATCTTGTAGGCTCTGATACCAATTGTAGGATCCCTAGATCATTCCATGGATTAAGCACAAGATCAATGGCACAAAAGATTAAACATTAAAGAACTTTTGATTGAAAGAAACAAAAAGTTGCTACAAACCCTTAAGATGAAAAATAAATAATGGAGAAGCTAACCTAATTTTGACTAAACTAGGTGTATTTATACTAATAAGGATTTGCCTTTTAGGGCTTTCTATTTGGGCTTTTTACATCTTGGCCCTTATACATAATAAACATTAAATAACATAGTCTTTCGAGCTAGACTTTTGTCTTGTAACTTCGAGTGACCGAAGCTTCTTTGTTTGGGTCCATTTATGTGATCCTAACAGACTTATATGCAGCTCAAGATAATCCTATAAACTACAATAATCAGCAATTAAAAAGGAGTTTGAATTATAAATAAGTCATGAAAAAGCTTAATGAAAAAGACTGATTACTCAAAATGCACTCTTTTTGGTTTTCTTTAAAAGACAACTTGGCTTTTTGCAGCCTCAAAATAAGCTAGTAAAAGGAGTTCAAATCACAAAATAAGCTAAAACTGATTAATTACATACTACAAACTACTTATGCAAACAAATTCAAAACCTAAATCTAACTTTAACTTAACTAAAAGTGAGATTGAAAAGTGGGCTTTTTGAAAACTTAAAAAAAATAAAGATGCACTTGACAGAATATGGGTAACTTTTACAAATCAAAAGTAATTTTGACCAATACTTATACTGCATTTTCCACAATAAAACAACACAAAAAACCAATGCTTAAAAGCAGTTTTCAAATGACTTATCAAATAAGCTATTAAAATCTGTTTTAACACCACAGGTTTAAACACCTATTAGACAAAACCTAAAAACTCAATTTTAAACTTTAAAAACTTTTTAAAACAGCTAAAACAACTTAAAAAGGCTAGTTCAAGTTGGCATAGTGACCCAAACAGTTTTAAAACTGATTTTGACCCACTTTGCCTACTTAACCTAAACACCCCTTTAAATTAATGAAAACTATTTTGAGCTTAAGACAGACTTTGAAAACTTATGAAAAGCAACATACACATTAAGCTAAGGTAAATTGCAGACAAGTAAGCAATAAAACTCAAGATAAGCACGTTAAAATAAGCCAACAAAGAATACGAAGTTTAAAACTAAAAAAGTGACAGTTATAATTAAAATCTTTAGATGAAATTAGACTTATTCAACAAGCAAGTAACAAATAAGCACTAACAACATAAATAAGAAGCAGAATAACATACTAAGCAGATAATAAGCATAAATAAGCAAATGAACAGTAAAATGCTAAAATGGAAATTAAGAACTCACAGGTGGTCCTTAGCTTTTGGTTAAGAACTTAGCACCCCAAAACCAGTCCTAATGCTTCCCATAAAGCTCTAAACCATGGCCATCCACAATAAACAATGCTCCATTGCTTTTGACAGATTTTTGAGTGATTTTAAGTGAAAAAGGACTTAAGACACTATAAGCTATGGACAAGCTTATAATGTTTAAGTAAACAGCTTAAGTGAAATATAAAAGAGCTTTTGTGAGCTTATAAAATGTTTTTAAGACATAAAGTGCATTAATCATAAAAAAACAAGATTTTAACATAAAAACTCAATTTTCATTAAACTTAATAAAACAGTACAATAAGCTAAAAACATTAAATATAAGCTGAAAAGACTAAAAACTAGATGCCTTCAAAGGCTTACAAGGTCCTATTTATACTAAAGTCTTCAAAATCTTGGGGCTTCTCTTTGTGCTTCTTCTGTGAGTGATCCAAGAGGTGTGCTTGTTGTGTGAGTAAGTCCCAAAGTTCATCAAATCCGTTCATCTTGAGTGCTCTCCAAGGGGATGATCTCAACCCTTCAATTTTTGTCTTCTTCTCTTGCAGCCAATAGTGTTTAAGAGGATTACCAAGGTGGAAATCATGTCCGTGAAGTGGGGTTTAGTGGGAAGGGGATGGTTTTGTCATAGGGTGCAAAGGTTTTGGGGAAAAGGGTATAGTGAAAGTGACCTGGGAATAGGCGAGAAAGGGTTTTGGGGATTTTTTTTTATATTTGTTTGTCTGGGGTGTAAGTTGGCAACGGGTGTTGAATTTATGGTGGGAAAAAAGGATTAAAATGAAGTGGGGTGATTAGGGTTAAATGGGTGATTAGGGATGAAGATGATTATAGATGAATATGATTAGGGATGAAGATTATAACACCCCGTGTTTTAGGGTCATTTGCGACGTCAATAAGTTCGTTATTAATTTTTAGTGTTGTACGCGTTTGCTTGTAATTTTAAAGCGTTAAGTTAAATCGCGTAAGCTAAAAATTATCGTTCAATGTAAACGGGCATCAAACAATTAAACGTTTACATCAAGCAAGTCTTAAGTAATTATTTGGAGGATAATTATTAACTTTTTTCATTTTTATTTTTATTGGTTACGTAAATTGGTTACGTTTCGCGATAAAATACGTTTAGGCATTCCCGAAACCACCAAAACCTTTTTACGCTTTAATAAATACCCACTTTTATACCCAATACTCAAAAATCACAAAAATATAGCATACATATACATATATGGCCGGATCTATAGAATTTGATACTAAGAATATCACAAAAATCTGCCACTTGTTATGTACATCACCGACAAAAATCTAATTAAACCATGAGACTTTACAAAGAAAAAAGCAATACCATGACCAAGAAAACTTTCCGAGATTTCCTCATCTTGTCTATGAATTTCCTAATGCAAATCCTTGACTAAGTCCTTATTGATATAAAAACTAGCAACGAGTAAGTAAACATACATATCTCATTCAATAAGGTAGAAAATCAAATATCACTCTCTTTCCTCTCCTAAAGCCCCACGGCTCAAAACCCTCACATAATAAATCTATAGCTTGCATTTCTAAGACCATACAAGCACTCATAAATCCTTCCTATGATAACCTAAGGTGTTTTAAAGGGTTGGTTAAAGGTTTGTAAGGTTTAAGCAAGTTATTGAGGGATTAGGGTTTTGGCTTGAATTAGGGGTTTCAAAAGAGTTGCAAAGCTAAGGTTTGTTGCTAATAAAGTGTGTAGATCTTGTTGTATAAATCACATCATCATTCAAAGGGTATCTAAAACTCTTTATGTCCTTAATTTATCATTTTATGCATTTATATGTTCTATTTAGCAATATCACCATTTAGGATACTTTTAAACATAGTATGAAATGGATTTTCTACTTATGAGAATTGATTTGTGAACTTTTTGTACATATAATATTATGTTAATATTGTGTTATAATGTAAGTATAATCTTGTACACTCTGGTTATGTATACAAAAGTTCATGTGTAAACTTTGTTAAATTAGGGTTTCGTTATAAGTTTTGATAAACGTAACATTAGAGAACTTGTAATCTGGATACATGGACAAATTATGGACTAATGGACTTATTATATGTAAAAACATAAGCTATAACGTGTGGTAAAGTATTTGTAACAAGTGTTGAAGCTTAAAAGTATAACATCAACTTAAAACAGTTTTTAACACAAACTTCAAGACCTTTCTGTTTGTGGGACCGAAACTTAAAGTGTCCTATATTCTGTTTTAATAAAGAATTACATCCCTTGAGGCTTCCCAATGATTAAAGAAACTCAAAAACGGAATTAATAACGAAGAAGATACGCTAATTACGAGTTTACGACGATAATCATTTAAAAAACTATTTTTATAAAAGTTACTATTCACCACAGAAACTTATACTTTTAAAACATTAATAAATTGATAAAAATTTTAATTACGAGAACGTGCTCGCAAGAATCGCTAAAAACGGAGCTATAACAAATAAGATACGACATTTACAGGTTTTACGCTAATTAAAGCGTAAAAATTAAGTATTAGCTGTGATGAACAGTAAAAACACTATTCACCACAGAATGTTGAAAACTTTAAAATGTAATATTATATCACTATCGACTGAACGTTCGTCTTAATACAAAAGCGTGGACGTAAGAAACGCGAGAAACGGACTTAAAACGATAAAGTTAGGTCATTTTTGCTAAAGGCGTATTTATAAACATTTTTTACTTTATAAATATGATTTCACTAAAACGATTAGATGTGATATAGCTATATAGATTATATGTGGTTTTAGTTAATCAAAGTGCTATATTACTAGGGAGTTTCATAATGAGGCCTCTTCGGGGTGGCGTATCGACGAGTTGTTGGATTTACGATTTAAAGTGTCCTAGCTCCTCAAACGTTACTACATGACCTCTTGATTATGATAGCCCGAACGATAGTATGATGTAACTAAGCAAAGGATTATATATGGTAGTTGTTAGTCAAGTACTTGGAGTTACTCCTACGACCTATATTATCTAGGTTCATTCGGGCGTTGGCGTGACGCGTTTGCATTTGAAATAATTCATTAGCAATTTACTACCACTCGAGGTGAGTTCATTAAGCCCCATGTTTTAAATGATTTTGATTATAAAGTTTTTGGGGTGGAAACAGGGATGTTTTATACTTTTGGACGACAAGTGGTAAATTTTATCTGATGATTACTTGTTGCCTAAGTAGCAGATAACCCAAGTAGAGCCCATTATACATGACTGGTTAATTCTACATTGAGGGTAAACCCAATGTTATGAATATAGATCTATTTGGGGATTGACATCCCCGTTCGGGTGAGTCATGCTCACTGTGCCGGTATGCCAGATAACGAACATATACCATGTCGGACTGGGGATGTTACGGGTTAGAACATCCATACGGGCATTATGGGCAATTTTACATTGCAATATAGTGTCGAGCTTGAGTGTCATGAGCTTAGGGGGGCGAAACTGTAATTGCATTTCTGTGAGATGTCTCCTCCTGTTTGCATTACATACAATTGGGTGATCTTGTGTTCCTGTATTATACGATATTTATTAAACCTATGAATTCACGCAACATTATTGTTACGATTTTAAAAGCAATGTTTTTTAGGAGGTCAATAGGCACGAGGTGCTGATACATGGTGGATTATAATTGTTTGGGATATCATGCGAAAGATTTGTTAGCATATTTTTGGGAAAATGTGTTATGAACTAGTATCTTTTGTTACTATTATTGATCGAATAAGTTTATGCTCGGGCTTTTTGTAACAGATATTTGCTAAAAATCCAATGTATCCGTTTTTACGACTTTTAATAGTCGTTATATATATATATATATATATATATATATCTTGTGTTGTTGATCTATGAAGTAACACGCCCCTTGACTCATATTCCGCTGCGAGCTATTTTGGGGGTGTTACAAAGATGATTAGGGATGAAGATGATGAACAGTAGAGGAGGGGTTTTTGGCGGGTTATTAGGGTGAAGGGTGTTTTATAATGTTGTTTGACCGAGTAAAGTTAGGGTTGACTGGGGGTTAAAAGGTTTAACGGGCGTTAGCCTGTTTTGGGTAAGGACTGACACCGTTAGTCCTTAAGGACTAACGGTGTAATAGTTAAGGACCTGTTGTGAAAAGATTTTAACAGTGGTAGTGTAGGGCTGTTATGTGTTAATGGTAGTTTAGGCTTTGGGCTAGTTTCATTGATTTGGGCCTTTTTATTGATTTGGGCCTTTTTAAACTTTAAGCTTATGTAAGTCTTCATATAAATGCTTAATGGGCTGCCCCGGCCCATTAGATGGGTGCGGGTTGGTCCATTAAGTATTTCTTCGGTTTCGGCTTCGACTTTGACTTTTGACTTTGTCGTGGTTGACTTTTTGGTTGACTTTGACTTTTTACGCTCTTTCTATTCTCGTACTCGGTTTTGGCTTCGTTTTTGTCCTTTAGTGAATATCCGGTACCTGCACATTAAATAACACAAAACAAGCATAGATTTGACATTTTATGTCCGTTTTTGGTCATTTGGGGTCGTTTTTAAAGGTAAAAGGTATGTGTAATTAAGCACATACCAAAATCCCCCATACTAAACTATTCCCGTGTTCTCACGCAATGCTATAAGTAAACACTTTAGAAAACCAAAAATCTCAATCCCCCTCGACTAATTACCTCGAAAAGTAGCTAAGTGTTCATCCAAGGGAATTAAAGAAACACTAGTTTTGAAAAGCCCTGTTTTGACCATTTATAAATCTACACTTATTACCACACATATTTTTGTATTTTTCCTTTCTATCATTTTTTATACTTTTTCTTTTTAAGCAACTAACATACATGACTTCCGTTATTTTTATAACTTTTAGGGTCACGGAATAAGAAATATTTCAATCCTAAAATGCCCCAAAAAGGATAAATTCATCGTTCCTGACTTTTCACTTGTTCAAAACCAATCTTAAAAACGAAATCACCGTTAAATATAAGTTAAGATACTAACACTACTCATACTTGTACCTTGTGAAACTTTCCGCTCCAGACAATTATTATCTCTTAGGTGAATGTGCTTATTTCGAATTTCAACCATAGATCAAACATTTTTAAAAAATTTTATGCGTCACGTTCCACCCAAAAAGTAATGAGTTTGAAGGCGAGATCATCCCATGTAGCGACTTTCGTCTTGGCACATCCCAACCTTGCGGCTAAGTGACCAGGCTTTTAACACCCCACAGAGCTAGTATCAAAGACTCACGGACCTTCGTTTTTCAAAACTCTAGATTTCCCGTATATACAATAAAATCAAACATAAAAAACGAAAATAGTCTTAGTTTCAAAAAGCAATTTAAATTAAGAAAAAGAGATATCCCTATAATTTATTAAATCACATTTATGACACATAATATAATTACACATCCTGTTAAACTAAGAAAGATCCTCGCGCCTATTAAAAGGCAGCAACATCGGTTGTGAGCCGGCAAGATGCAGCAAACTTTTATCAGTGTCGGATTATTATTTCTCACTATGGGCCTTCTTTAGAATGCTGCAACATCGGTTTGTGAGTTCGGCAAGAATGCATTAAACTTCTATTAGCCCACATTTTTATTATTAATTATTACCATCATTTTTTTTTAATCATTTTTAACCCTTATAATACCCACGATATAGAGAAAATTTTCGCATTTTAGAAAAGTTAATTATAAATTTGAACTAAAATTATTGGATATACGACTATAACTTCAAAAATTTTGTTGAATTTAAGTTTTAATTTTCGAAGAGAGTACGTATTATTAGTCCGGTTAGAAGCTTATGGGAGAAAAAAGCCCACAAACTACACTTTATGAGCTCTTAAGATTTCAACTATTCCTTGTTTCGCATCTAACTCATAATTAACATTATCAATTTCCGTTCTTCCGCAAATTTAAAATCTTTAATAAAAAAGATCCAGTGAAAGCTAGTCTAAAAGTTAAGGACAGAAGCTAGACGCTCAACACTGCTCGACTCGAGTCAAAATTTATTCTATTCTACCTAGCAGAAAGTCAACATTGGATAAATAAAACACTTAGTTTAATTTTTGAAATTTTTTGGAATTTTGATGGTAAAAACGTGATTACTGAAACAATGACTTGCAAGCACAATTACATCGATAGATCCCCCCACATACTAAGACCCGAAACGATTGACCCAGTGTTTTAAGAAGGTCCCTCTATGTAAATCCTAAAGCCGTTTATTAAGTATGCCAAAAGATAAACGTTAGTCGATAAGATTAGGATATTGGATTCCCAAAATGAAGCTGAGGATGTGAAGCTCGAGTGAACAAGGACAAACCATGGCACTGGAGAGGCTCAAAATCCGGGCAATCCCCCTAGACATACAACAAAACATAAAGCACGAGAAAAGAAGAGGCGAGCCTCCTCACAACACACTTATTCGTTATGATGACTGAAAAGTGTGATAGGACTCCGGACAATAGATGCATATCCGTAGGGTTTATATTATTCTGGGCTCAGGAGCTAATGTAAACCCTCATGTCATCAGTTTCTTTCTGTAGGCTCGACTGTTATTTGCGACTATTTTCTCTTACTTTTACCGAGCGTGTTTTAATTTCTTCCCATTATGAATTTGTTGGTCAAGTTTCCCAACGATGTGACATTCGTCAATTATTGGTGTATTCACGCGATGCATGATTTTTGGTAGATTTTTGTATACCTTGAAATACTTTTAAGTGTACACCGACATAGTAGATAGTAATATATATATTTCACAAGGGTCGCTATAAGGAATCCTCGCGTAGTGAAGAAATGAGTGAGTGATCAGCAAGGTACCATGAAGTGCTTATGTAGATAACTCTCATAAAATGAGATAATAAGGATGTAATTTCTGATGAGATCCATAACATTATGTAAATGACTCTTCGTAACGTAATATTTGTTATAAGGTTAATTATCTGGTGAGGGTCATGGTAGTTTCCTTGCACTAGGATGATACAAATGCGTAATCCACAAGATATGTTATTCTAAGATGGTGAATGAAAATGTGTAGTCTAATGAAACATGTTTTCCATGACGGACAAGTGGTAGTTTAGTCATTTAATGATATCGTGCCAAGCAGTTGTTAACTTAGGAAGCAAATAGTAATAGATAATACGTATGCTATTCTGATATGTCCTTAAGAGCCAGTTATAGTCTAGAGTTACTAATGCAACCTAGTTCTCTATAACCAAGTGGCTCTGATACCAATCTGTCACACCCCCAAATTTCACTGCAGCGGAAGACTAGATTTGGGATTGTGACTTCATGGCGTGAAGAGGACTTGATACGAGAGATAGACCTCTACATGCCAATATACCAATGCAGACTTCTTATATCCCGTAAGATCGAACACCTGAGAAAAACATTGCTAAAAGTGTCAACATAAAGTTGGTGAGTTCATAGGTTTTGTTGTGTGATAATAGTGATGAACCACAAGATTTATAGCGATAACATGAAATATAGTAATCCTATATATCACAATGAAAAGTATTTACTATTGTCTAAGCTCATGACACCGAAGCGTTAACATGTATCATCATAGATAAGCCCATGCAGATGTTCAACCCACGACATCCGTAACTGACTCAAATGAAACTGTGTTTGCTTGACTAATGTCAGTCCAAGACAAACAGGGATGTCAATCCCGATAGATCTATCCATAACATTCGCGCTTACGAGCAATTAACGGTTCATGATAAATTGGGCAATATAGCAAGTTGGGTTGAATAGGGACTTAGACCCAATAGTAAATCAGTAAATGTACTTGTGTTCAACTGTTAAAAATAAGCAATGTTCTCACCCCAAAAGATGATTTAAAACAGTAAAGTAGGGGCTATGAAAACTCACCTTGCCGGTTAATCGTCTGGGATTGGTAATGGATCAATGTGCGTCAAAATAGTGACTCAGTCAAACACCTAGGTAATTACGACAAAGTCTGAGTTTATATTCTAAAAACTTAATGTATGAAAAGAATTATGCAAGTGGGTCATCAAAGGGCATTGTCGTTTATGAGATAACGTTTTATGTTTTTAAAATGTTGATCAAATCGTTGGCTCTAGGGATGATACACGACTTTACATCTACGAGTATATATATGTGAATTGATAATATTATGCGCCGTAACTTATATTTACATAAACATGCGATTTATATCTTAGGAAAACATAAGCATTATTGGTAAGTTACTAAGTTTATGTATTTTCTTATCACGTCTATTTATTTATCTCGTAGTCGATAATTAATTTGTGCAATTATCGGTTTTATATATCACGGTTCGTTCGACTCGTTTAAGTTATTTCTAAAATTATCTATTTGCATCTAATACCCTTAAGTTTCAAAATGGCAGATCTTAGTCCCTTTATTTTCTAAATTAAGTAAATTACACGATTAACCTTTAACTTTCGTGTGATTGTTTTTAATCTCTTGACGTTCCAAAATAGGGTTACGTATAATATGTAACTTTTATGTTTAAAAACCCGAATAAGCTTTAAGTCATCAAGAAGCGTTATTTAGTTTTTCTGATTATCGAAATAATCATTTTGCTCGTTAAAGAATTTCCCACCCCTTTTCGGATTTGACTGGAACTACCTGAAGCTCGAACTACATGCATGTTTCCCTGCTTCTTTAAGTCCAAGATTTACAAGTAAATTTCATGCAAGTTGTTAAAATATCACGTGTATATTTCTATACGACATGTATCATTTCTTTATATTAAAAACCCACATGGCCATTGTTTCTTTCCTTTTTTTGACTTTCTGTTGAACACAAGCAGTGGATTTAAGACCACTGTTGTGGCTTCTATTCGTCCCCATATAAGTCACATTTTGCATATCTAATGCTTTCATTTCAACATGCATGATCCCGGTATATATTACCACAAGTTTGTTTAATTGTCGAGGCTCAAGAACGTTACCATACCCCCTTTAGCAGCTTAACAGTCATGGTCAAGCAACAGCCGGCTATGGCTGTTTGCGCGCAATAGGGGTGCGTCCCGAGTAGTAACCATTAGTCAAGCGTTACAGGTTCTTGGTACGAACCACGAGCTCAACTGGCTCAGGTTCTTTTGGGGCTGTGACGTGCCCACAGTGAGCCAAAGGCTCGCTGTGGTTCATCGTATACTAGCTAGTAACGCCCAAGTACAAGTTGAGGTCGACAAATGTTAATGTAATTCACGCATGGACCATCGTTTCATTCCTCCCTAGTGAGCCGTTAATTATGAGTATGTTTTTAAAGTCTTCATAAGAAAATTTCTTGGTTCGTTGTTAGTTCTTTACGCATGACATGTTGTTTACTAGTTTTCCCATACGTCGTGATTTTATGCGTGGTACGTTCAAGGTTTAGGGACATGCGCACGTACATACGAACCACGCATGGTTTATACATCGTTTGCTAGTCATGCAAGGCCGAGGCTTTGGCTTTAGACTAGGCGTGCTTTGGTTTTTGGTTGTATGATAAGCTACAAAGAAAAATATATATCTAACTACGAGGTGACTTACCTCGGTCGAAATTTGCTAGTCGATGAGAAAGGTGGTGGTGTCAAGAAAACTCGAACCTTCCTTACTTCTACCCAAAAAAAACAACGTCCCCTATCTCTTGAACTCGACAAAACCCTAACTCGAATCGTGCTTATCTGCTACTTGTTTTATGAATGAATTGTGCTAGGAAGAAGAGTGCAACTCATTTTATTTATACTAGCAAACATCGTGCTCGGTTCTTGAATCTTCAAATTTGCATGAGAGTTGGTATCATTTACAAATACTATTAGGGAATCTAGTAATGATGGTGTTTCTTTGATACTATTGTTCTAAATTGGTACTTTTCTTGTCTTACTATTTCTATCCATGGGACATTTGATCAGATGAAGAAGTAGTGTAGCATGAGAAGTTTGAATAAAATATATACAAGTAGGGTAGTGAAAGGATGTAACATTATTATGGTTCATATATATTTTTATATATTTATATACATATAATTTCTTTTGAATTTGACATGATTCGTAAATTCTGATGTCAATTTCTGAGGTGGGTAGCGTGCCGAGATGAAATCTTTACAAGGAAACTTTGGACATTGACTAGTGCATGGTTATTTATTTGAGAATAGGTGGTTTCATGAAAATAATATAAATAGACAACTTCGTTTGACAAATGAAAAAAATAAATATGGTTTTATCGCTATAAGTTATAAAATATCCTTTTAGACGCATGAGTAAAAATGGTGATATTCGCGTGCTAATTAAACCTTTCATGACAAATAGTAGTGCATGATGATCATAGAATGACTTCTTGTTGAGGTTAACGGTAAAATTTGCAAATTTCGCGGTACATACTTTTATTAAATGAAAAAGATAAGTCTCAACTTTGCGGGGTGCCATAGCCTCCCCAGGTTAGAAGATTTTGTCCCGAAATCAAGACGTTGTAGGAGATTCGTGGGTTTGCGAACGATTGAGGGTATTTGCTCTTGAACTGGTCCTTACGTATCCCTAAGTGAATGTATCGTCATTGGATGACCCAAACACAAAATGGATGAATATATCCGTTGAAGTAAGTGACAAGATCTTAAATTATTTCCCTTTCCCCCTTTTGTCTTATAAATACCACCTTATTCCTCTCAAATTTTCAAACTTAAATCCTACTACAAAATACTTCAAATGGCCTGTGCGCTTCCTCATACTGATTCCGAAGTTGAAGCCTTGGTGCAAAGATTAATTAACGAAGATAAAGGTCGTTAGGATGTGCTTTTGAATTTGGATTTTCAGTTTGAAGATTCATGCACCGTCAGGGACGATCTTAGAAAAGCTTATGAGAAATGCAACGACATTTCTCAAGAGAGCCGTGCTTTGATTTGCACGCTTTTAAAAGAAAGTTCTGAAAAGGATTGTAAGCTGCATCTTTCTGTGTATGGAAAGGCGGCACAACTAAAGAAACAAATGGATGCTAAGTTGGCTTGGTTTCAGGAAAAATACTCCTGCCGTATGCACGGAGGTGTAGGTTGTTCGTCATCACAGACTAGTTGCCCTCTTACCGAGAAAGAGTTACATCAACTCCGTATAGATGAAGAAGCTCTAAAAGAAATACGATTAAGAAAAAGGCCATAACAAAAAGGCACAAGAAGAGAAAATTAGGCAAGAACAAGCCGAAAAATGATGCATTCTTTTTAGAATTTGGGATAGTGAGGTACGACTCAGAATACGAGTCGTCGGATTAACGATCTGAGGATTGCTGTAACCGTTGTTGTTTGACAGTGGGGGACCCTAAACTAAAACATTTATTGACTAACATATTACTATGTTTTCCTTTTTTGCAAACCCACAGTTATTATGTTAGTAATCCGGTAGTTCTAAGGAATGCATTAAGATTTCCGTAGTAACACATATTTTTAAAACAAATCATAAAAAATAATTTTGCCTCGTGACTGTTGCCTTGCCATGATACATCTTGAATGGAACAATTGAGTATCTATGACTACTGTCTCCACACAGTATTTTAAAGTGTTTGCTTGATAATTCTGAATTGAATAACTGAGTGAACATGATTCACTGCTTCCTACAGTAAATCATAAAAAGGTTTAGGGAATTGTTTATTTAATTTGAAACATTTCCCTAAGGACTATTTATGGTAAATAGCAAATCGAAAATATCTTTGTGATTGATTTTTTACCTTGAGGGTTGAAATAAAAGTTAAATTCTATGGTTGTACGCATCCTTTTTAAGTTGGAAACCTTCGCCCTGGATTCAAGCGTCTTATTCATGTCATGGGTTAAGAAAAGGACGAAAGTGGCAAGTGGGGCTCCAACGGCTAGAAATGTGGCGAACCGTTACCTCCACTCTATATATATGCTTTGTCAATTTCTCTAATTTGTCAAAACATAAAATAATAGTCGTACTTAGATTAAAATGTCGTATTTCGTTCCCTTGATTGTTGTTGTGTTTGTGGTGGTGGTTGGTTGCTATTTGGCGAGTGTTTCACAAGAAGAGGATCACCAGTACATCATTGTAATAATAGGGTGTAACACCCCCAAAAATATACAACGCATCGGAATACCACATGGGGTGCTACTTCATAATACAACAGCACAAGATACAAGAGAACGACCTCTAAATGTGTCGTTTGAAAAGTTATCTCGTTGATTTTCTTGAAATTGATATAACATTTGTCCCATAATTGCATCACAATGAAAAGCTTGAAAACAATGCAACGAGATTTGATCATTGAATGTAGTATACCCCAATGCATATCAAGTAGGCCAACATCTAGATTCACCTGAAATAAACATGCTTAAAAGTGTCAACATTAAAGTTGGTGAGAGTTCATAGAGTTTTGTAAGTATCATAATTGTAAATGTTGGAAATTCAAAGATTTTATAAAGTGGTAAGACCATTTCAAAACCTTATAATAATCGACCAAAAATTAAGAGTAAATGTAAGAGACCGAAAGAGTTTAGTGTTTATTAGCTTCGGCCGCAATAAAATGAAAAGATGGTGTATTCAAATGAGTAATGTTCAATAAGTAGTATGGACAGTGAAATCGTTGATTTTCCAAAATGTATGGGTCTACTATAACAGATACAGTACCACATAAATAATATCTACTGTTGCGCTAAGCTCATGACACTGAAGCTCGACATCTATGTATGCAATTTAATGCAAATAAAGTCCTGTTAGATTTCAAACCCGTAACATCAAAATTGTTCCACAATTAATGCATTCGTGTTTCAGTACGTCGAAAAAAAAACTATGAGAGATACTCACCCAACAGGATGTCAATCCAAATAGATGCTAATTTATACACAATCGCGCTCCCAACCGGTCCTCCGTCAAAAATTTAACAGTTCTGATAATGTCAAGGTGGGTTATGTTACTTAGGCAAACACGTAAACAGGAAATGATAACCGAAACACTTGTGTCCAAAAATAAAGTAACCATCATATTCGTAAGAGCTTTGAGTACTTAAATCCATAAGTAGAAAAAGTGTGATATAAATCAAGTAATTGAGAAGTTTGTAATTAGGATAATGTATTTGGGTTTTTCGATGGATGGTTACATCAACGTGCCACGTTGATAAAAGACTTAGATTTCAAGTTGTAATAGTTTGGTGGTTGGTTAAATAAAATAAATCGAAAAGTAAACACAAAGTATGTAATATATTCCGTATATATTACATATGAAAAATAAACAAGTATATAATTCATACCGTGAATTATATAACAAAGGAAACCAATTAAATAAATAATCGAGGTATATAATACCTTGCAAGTATTATATAAGAAATGTGAGAAACTAATTAAAACAACATAATTCGACACGTGTTCGGAAATCACCATATAAGTTAATAAAGAGTCCTTGTTACAAAAGTAACGCACGTTTTATAGTTGAGAATTATGTAAACGATGTTTTCAAAGCTTTTACAAAAGTTATGACTTTATCTTCTAGTCGGGAATTATAAAATGATATTTTATAATTTAGTATTTCGTTTTCTTGACGGGTTGTAGCTAAAATAGTTGTCTCATTTGTAAAAGTATAGTTCTCGTTTGTTTATCTGGTTATTGTATAATTTTAAATTAAACAATCTTAAGACTATATAACTTCGTCTTTTATCGGTTTTTCTAAGATAATAGAAATTATAATGAAATTTATTAAGTATAGTAGTTTATAGATTTTTCGGCATGATCTATTCGTTTATAAGACGTTTCCATATTTATAAAGTTCAATGGTTTTCCTCTTAATAAATCAATCAATATTGCAAACACCCGCGTGTTTTAAATATATCTATAACATATATATAGGGCTAATTATGACTGGATTAATATGAATTAGTGACATGGCGCCACCTCAAAGATGAGATGGCACCCATATGATATGTATTTTCAGAATTAAATTTAAAAAAACACCATTTAATCTGATTTTATATTTTACCAAAACATAACATATTTATATTAGCCGATTTATATTAACCCAAACGCACCCTTATGGTTTTCCTGTTAACCCAAACGCACCCTTATGGTCTTCCTGCTAACCAAACACACCCTATGCTGTTACACAGCCAACCCAAACGCATAAAATATATATTATATATATATGATATATATATATAATATATAGTATATATATAATAAATATATATAATACTATATATATATATACAATATATATATAAACGATCGAAAAGAAACAAATAATAAGTACACATTTATTTACACATTTTAAACCACCACTTAATCCGATTTTATATTTTACCAAAACTTAACATATTTATATTAGCCGATTTATATTAACCCAAACGCACCCTTATTGGTTTTCCTAGCTAACCCAAACGCACCCTCATTAGTTTTCCTGTTAAGCCAAACGCACCCTATGCTGTTACACAGCCAACCAAACGCACCCCATGTGCGTTTCTGCCAAACCAAACGCACCATTGTGCTAATTCTGCCAACCCAAACGCACCCTTGTGCCATTTTGAACAACCAAACACACCCTTGTGCTAATTCTGCCAACCGAAACGCACTCTTTTGCAGTTTAGAATAACCAAACGCACCCTTGTGCGGTTTCACAGCCAACCAAACGCACCCTTTAGGCTGAAAACCCAGATCCAAACATACCCTTTGGGTGTTTAGAACAATCAAATGCACCCTATAGTGGTGGTGACTGCCAAACGCACCCTATGGTGTTAACCATATAAACAAACGCACCCTTGTGGTGGTGGTGACTGCCAAACGCACCCTATGGTGGTGGCTGCCACCCAAACGCACCCTATAGTGGTGTTTTCATCAAACCCAATGCACCCTTGTGGTGTTAGTAACAATCAAACGCACCCTTTTGGTGGTTGAGCGAGACCAAACGCACCCTTTTGGTGGTTTAAGAAAACCCAACGCACCCTATGGTGGTGCGTGGCGTGGCTGCGGTGGCGTGGTGGTTGGTGGAGAGGTGCTAGAGATGAACGCTGAATGATGAGGGTGACTGTGGCAGATGATCGTGGTGGAGGGGGAGATGTGTGGTGTTGGTTGGTGGTTGATGTAGGCGGCGGTCGGAGGTCGGGTGGCCGGAGATGGCCGGAATCTCGCCGGAAAATGGGAGAGAAAAAAATGGGGGCTAGGTTAAAATGAGAAACCCTACATCATTTTCTATATATATATATATATGAAAGTTTCAAAAAAATGTGGCAAGCCTAGGATAGTCTAGGGGTGATGTGTAAATATTACCACAGGTACCTAAAGTGTAACTTTTGTTATTTAATGGTTCGGGACTCGTTTAAGCCTTTTAATGGACGATTCAAAACACGAAACTTGCGCCATAGCGTTCCAAATGATTTTTTCAACAAAAATGAGTATTTACGCGACTAAATTTTAAAAATGTTTTATAAAATTTATTTAAATTGTTAATTATTTATTTATGTATCACGGTTAAGCTTTGTTCGAAACATAAAAAAAATAATAAACTTTAACTTGAATATTCGCGTTTTTTGCAAACGTTTTCTGAATAAAATGATAAATAATTTATTAAATATATTTATTTAATAATGGTGATAATTAAATGTAATTTAATTATTTTCATGTCGGCACGCGTAGTTTTCGTTTTCAAAATTTCGCGAGGGTATTTTAGTCGTTTTCTGCTTGTTTTCGGGTCTCGGGCAAAACTAAAAAGTTGTTCGGAATGTCGTTTTACATCAAATTGCTTTAGAGTCCGAGTCGTGAAAACGTGATTTAGCGGGTCGTTTTGATAAGTCAACTTAGGGATAACATATATCTTTTTCGTTTTCAAGTCAAATAAGTTAAAAATAACTTTGCACATGAGAGAGATGTAATAATAAATATGATTTATTATTTAAATATGTTCCGAAAATTACCGGTTACGCGGTAATCGTTTTTATGTGACAATAAAAGATCAAAAGTCAAAAAGTCAAGTCGGACCCGAAAAGTCAAAGGGTAAAATAGTCATTTACAATTCCGAAAATTGCCAGTTGTTACAGTACCTATCCCTTAAAGGAATCTTGTCCCGAGATTTAATTTTTGTTAACCGATTGTGTGACCAAGAAAAGATTTAAGATTTAATAACCAGTTTTCAAACATGGCGTTGATGACTTTAGTCAGCAAAATTAGATGTTTCGAAACTTCTCAACATACCAAAAATTTTGGCTGGGTTTGACCAGGATATTTAATCCATCAAATTAGGTATCTCAAGAAAAATATCATTACAGGTCTTATGACTGATATACACGCGTTATAAGGAAAGTCTCTTAATAGTGAAAACCTCAAGAAGAAAGTATAGTCGCGTGGGTATGTCTGTATAAAGTTTTAAATGTCCAAGGACAGAGTCTCGTTTCTGATATCTGTAATGTTTGATGATTTACATCAAACAAGGCTTATGGATGTAAGTATTCAACTTACTTGGCAGTACTAGGATGTATCGCGACCTAAGTCTTCGTACTAGTGGCCCAAAATGAATAGTTCGACTATCTCTTTCTTCGATAGGTGTTTATCTGGTTTAAGGGGGGTTGCATTACCTATTGGATAAAGTTGTACAAGCTGGGACCGCTCCAGGACCCAACAACAGCAACCATAACAACAATAACTATAACAAACGGTGATGGGATGCGGAGAGTGAGGACATTTTGAGAAACAATATCCCCAGGATAAAGTTCAACAAATGGGATGAGCTCGCGGGAGAGCTTATGCGATAGACGGCGAAATATGGTACTCAGTCGTTAGTTCGAGGATGAATCAACTCCATTAGCTCAAGTGCGCACAAGTGTGTTAGCTCCACAAACAATTCATGATCGTAAAGATTTGTAACGGCAAAAGTAATAACTTAAGAATGAGATAAGGTAGTTCAAGTGAGGCCTTAAGATTCTGATGAGTGGTAAGACACGATTGTGTTTCTGTGATTATCGGGTTCGAGTTCGTACTCGTATCATATTGGATACCATTAAGCCCACTCATTTATAATTCATTATTTCCATAAAGAAGCGTCCCAATTTATGTAAATAGTGAATTGATAAACTTATGGTTCGGTAATTTATAATTTATTTATTTAAACAAAGAGGCGTCCCAATCCATTCAAATAAAGAGATTATAAATCATCCTACTTAATAATTTCTGATGCAATACGCGTACTCACATAACCTTTAAGGTGGTGAATGACATACTGATGCTGGTTCTCTAATGAGTATGGGACGAGTGTTTAAAACTCGTCTTCGGAGACGGGGTGTAAAACTATCAAGGAATATCGACATAGAGTTCAAGATAGTTAATGAGTACTCGGTTAAAGTAATTAAAGTAAATGTCTCTATGAACGAGTCAACATAGCAATTATCATATCAATCCTCCTATTAAAAGTCCCACCCATACAAGACTTGTAATACTTAGATTCATACATAATCCCATGTAAACAGAACTGTGATGGGTTTTGTTAACATAGCAATTATCATATCAATCCTCATATTACAAGTCCCGCCCATACAAGACTTGTAATACTTAGATTCATACATAATTCCATGTAAACAAAATTATGACGGCTTTCGTGTAATACGATATTGTATAAAGCTATGAAGAAAAATAATATTCTTAGAGACCATTGTTTAACTTACAATGTCTGAGAACGAAGTGAGACCATTGTGCAACTCACAATGTCTAAGAAGTAAAATGAGACCATTGTGTAACTCACAATGTCTGAGGTATAAATGAGACCATTGTGCAACTCACAATGTCTTAAGAAATGTTCTAGTATTTATATAATTAACTCTTATATAAATAAACGTACGATATACGCAAAAGGGATGCAAGCATATATATTATATATATGTATGTCATGTAAGCACTTAATGTAACAAGTAATGTAAGCAAGTAAGCAAGTAGTGTGTATGCACTTTGAAAATGTTTGATGTGATGCAATGTTTGTGAAAACGGTTATAGTCTAGGTAACATATGCAACCTAGTTCTCTATAACCAGTGCTCTGATACCAATCTGTAACACCCCCAAAAATATGTCGCAGCCGAAATATGTCCGGGGGCGTTACTTCATAATACACAGCGCAGGATACAAGAGAACGACCTCTAAATGTGTCGTTTGAAAAGTAATCTCGTTAATTTTCTTGAAATTGGTATAACATTTGTCCTATAATTGAATCACATTGAAAAGTTTGAAAGCAATACAATGAGATTTGATAATTTGTATGTGAGTAGAAATCCATGAATGAAATCTTGTCAACTATAGACTCAAATGCACATCAAGTAAGCCAAGCATTTAATTTACCTGAGAAAAACATGCTTAAAAGGGTCAACATAAAGTTGGTGAGTTCATAGGTTGTTTAAGTATAAATGTTGCACCAAAGATTTGCAAAGTGTGTATGACCATTTCAACCCTTATAATAGTCACAAAATTGTACGTATGAAAGCTGGACCGCAATTGTTCAAAGTATGCATGATAATTAAAACCATCACGAAATGTTTTAAGCATGTATTGCCCAATGAGTGATTACGATCACTCTAAGTTCATGAAAACAATGCGCTATATACCCATCATAGGTGTCCCCTCCAAGAACACCCGGGCAGTACTGAAAACCATATGTACCCATCGCAGGTGTCCTCTCCAAGAACACCCGGGCAGTAATGAAAACCATATGTACCCCTCGCAGGTGTCCCCTCTAGGAACACTCGGGCATTTACTTGTAGTTATCAGTTTAATCCGCTTAAGCTAATCCGTAATCATTTCAAAAGTAAAGTATGTAATTGTGACAAAAAATGAAGTCAAGTAATGTATCCCATAGCGAGCTATGTAAATGAGTATGTAAACCAATTTGTAATCAACCATGTAAATGCATTTGCAAACAAGCATGTTCTCACCCCAAAAATATATGTAAAACAAGTAAAACATTGGGCTATAAACTCACCTCGATGATGTGGAACGATTGGCAGGAATGCACATATTAAGCATAACACCAACGGAAACCGGAACGGCTCGACCGAGAAGTTGCGGTTTATCTTAACGGCTATGACCCACTAGCCTAGGATAATGTATTTGGGTTTTCTGATGAATGGTTACATCAACGCGATACGTTGATAAAAAGATTAGATCTCAAGTTGTAATAGTTTGGTGGTTGGTTAAATAAAATAAGTCGAAAAGTAAACACAAAGTATGTAATATATTCCGTATATATTACATATGAAAAATAAACAAGTATATAATTCATACCGTGAATTATATAACGAAGGAAACCAATTAAATAAATAATCGAGGTATATAATACCTTGCAAGTATTATATTAGAAATGTGAGAAATTAATTAAAACAACATAATTCGACACGTGTTCGAAAATCACCATATAAGTTAATAAAGAGTCCTTGTTATAAAAGTAACGCACGTTTTATAGTTGAGAATTATGTAAACGATGTTTTCAAAGCTTTTACAAAAGTTATGACTTTATCTTCTAGTCGGGAATTATAAAATAATATTTTATAATTTAGTATTCCGTTTTCTTGACGGGTTGTAGCTAAAATAGTTGTCTCATTTGTAAAAGTATAGTTCTCGTTTGTTTATCTGGTTCAAGTATAATTATAAATTAAACAATCTTAAGACTATATAACTTCGTCTTTTATCGGTTTTTCTAAGATAATAGAAATTATAATGAAATTTATTAAGTATAGTAGTTTATAGATTTTTCGGCATGATCTATTCGTTTATAAGACATTTTCCTTTTTCACAAAATTCAATGTTTTCCACTTTAATCAATCAATGTTGCAATACTCGCGTGTTTCAAATATATATATATATATATATATATATATATATATATATATATATATATATATATATATATATATATATATATAAACGAGATCGAATAGGAAACAAAATAATAAGTAGCACATTTATTTAACCATTTTAACCACCACTTAATCCGATTTTATATTTTACCAAAACTTAACATATTTATATTAGCCGATTTATATTAACCCAAACGCACCCTTATTGGTTTTCTGCTCACCCAAACACACCCTTATGGTCTTCCTGCTAACCAAACACACCCTATGCTGTTACACAGCCAACCCAAACGCATAAAATATATATTATATATATATGATATATATATATAATATATAGTATATATATAATAAATATATATAATACTATATATATATATACAATATATATATAAACGATCGAAAAGAAACAAATAATAAGTACACATTTATTTACACATTTTAAACCACCACTTAATCCGATTTTATATTTTACCAAAACTTAACATATTTATATTAGCCGATTTATATTAACCCAAACGCACCCTTATTGGTTTTCCTGCTATCCCAAACACACCCTTATTGGTTTTCCTGCTAAACCAAACACACCCTATGCTGTTACACAGCCAACCAAACGCACCCCATGTGCGTTTCTGCCAAACCAAACGCACCTTTGTGCTAATTCTGCCAACCCAAACGCACCCTTGTGCCGTTTTGAACAACCAAACACACCCTTGTGCTAATTCTGCCAACCGAAACGCACTCTTTTGCAGTTTAGAATAACCAAACGCACCCTTGTGCGGTTTCACAGCCAACCAAACGCACCCTTTAGGCTGAAAACCCAGATCCAAACGTACCCTTTGGGTGTTTAGAACAATCAAATGCACCCTATAGTGGTGGTGACTGCCAAACGCACCCTATGGTGTTAACCATATAAACAAACGCACCCTTGTGGTGGTGGTGACTGCCAAACGCACCCTATGGTGGTGGCTGCCACCCAAACGCACCCTATAGTGGTGTTTTCATCAAACCCAATGCACCCTTGTGGTGTTAGTAACAATCAAACGCACCCTTTTGGTGGTTGAGCGAGACCAAACGCACCCTTTTGGTGGTTTAAGAAAACCCAACGCACCCTATGGTGGTGCGTGGCGTGGCTGCGGTGGCGTGGTGGTTGGTGGAGAGGTGCGTAGAGATGACGATGATGATGAGGGTGGACGGTGGAGATGATCGTGGTGGAGGGGGAGATGTGTGGTGTTGGTTGGTGGTTGTTGTAGGTGGCGGTCGGAGGTCGGGTGGCCGGAGATGGCCGGAATCTCGCCGGAAAATGGGAGAGAAAAAAATGGGGGCTAGGTTAAAATGAGAAACCCTACATCATTTTCTATATATATATATATGAAAGTTTCAAAAAAATGTGGCAAGCCTAGGATAGTCTAGGGGTGATGTGTAAATATTACCACAGGGACCTAAAGTGTAACTTTTGTTATTTAATGGTTCGGGACTCGTTTAAGCCACTTGATGGACGATTCAAAACACAAAACTTGCGCCATTGAGTTCCAAATGATTTTTCCAACAAAAATGAGCATTTACGCGACTAAATTTTATAAATGTTTTATAAAATTTATTTAAATTTTTTATTATTTATTTATGTACCACGGTTAAGCTTTGTTCGAAAAAAAATAAAAAAAATAAACTTTAACTTGAATATTCACGTTTTTAGCAAACGTTTTCTGAATAAAATAATAAATAATTTATTAAATATATTTATTTAATAACGGTGATAATTAAATGTAATTTAATTATTTTCATGTCGGTACGCGTAGTTTTTCGTTTTCAAAATTTCGCAAGGGTATTTTAGTCTTTTGCTTGTTTTCGGGTCTCGGGCAAAACAAAAAGTGTTCGGATGTACGTTTTAACATCAAATTGCTTTAGAGTCCGAGTCGTGAAAACGTGATTTAGCGGGTCGTTCCGATAAGTCAACTTAGGGATAACATATATCTTTTTCGTTTTCAAGTCAAATAAGTTAAAAATAACTTTGCACATGAGAGAGATGTAATAATAAATATGATTTATTATTTAAATATGTTTTGAAAAATTACAGGTTACGCGGTAATCGTTTTTATGTGACATTAAAAGGTCAAAAGGTTAAAAAGTCAAGTCGGACCCAAAAGTCAAAGGATAAAATAGTCATTTTACATACCCGAAAATTGCCAGTTTGTACAGTACCTATCCTTAACAGGATCTTGTCTGAATTTTATTTTTTGTTTAACCGATTGTGTGACCAAGAAAAGATTTAAGATTTAATAACCAGTTTTCAAACATGGCGTTGATGACTTTAGTCAGTAAAATTAGATGTTTCGAAACTTCTCAACATACCAAAAATTTTGGCTGGGTTTGACCAGGATATTTAATCCATCAAATTAGGTATCTCAAGAAAAATATCATTACAGGTCTTATGACTGATATACACGCGTTATAAGGAAAGTCTCTTAATAGTGAAAACCTCAAGAAGAAAGTGTAGTCGCGTGGGTATGTCTGTATAAAGTTTTAAATGTCCAAGGACAGAGTCTCGTTTCTGATATCTGTAATGTTTGATGATTTACATCAAACAAGGCTTATGGATGTAAGTATTCAACTTACTTGGCAGTACTAGGATGTATCGCGACCTAAGTCTTCGTACTAGTGGACCACTCCAAGACCCAACAACAGCAACCATAACAACAATAACTATAACAAACGGTGATGGGATGCGGAGAGTGAGGACATTTTGAGAAACAATATCCCCAGGATAAAGTTCAACAAATGGGATGAGCTCGCGGGAGAGCTTATGCGATAGACGGCGAAATATGGTACTCAGTCGTTAGTTCGAGGATGAATCAACTCCATTAGCTCAAGTGCGCACAAGTGTGTTAGCTCCACAAACAATTCATGATCGTAAAGATTTGTAACGGCAAAAGTAATAACTTAAGAATGAGATAAGGTAGTTCAAGTGAGGCCTTAAGATTCTGATGAGTGGTAAGACACGATTGTGTTTCTGTGATTATCGGGTTCGAGTTCGTACTCATATCATATTGGATACCATTAAGCCCACTCATTTATAATTTATTATTTCCATAAAGAAGCGTCCCAATTTATGTAAATAGTGAATTGATAAACTTATGGTTCGGTAATTTATAATTTATTTATTTAAACAAAGAGGCGTCCCAATCCATTCAAATAAAGAGATTATAAATCATCCTACTTAATAATTTCCGATGCAATACGCGTACTCACATAACCTTCAAGGTGGTGGATGACATGACGATGCATGTGCTCTAATAAGTATGGGACGAGTGTTCAAAACCTGTCTTCGGAGATGGGGAGTAAAACTATTAGGGAATATCGACATAGAGTTCAAGATAGTTAATGAGTACTCGGTTAGAGTAAATACGATAAAGGTCCTTATGAACGAGTCAACATAGCAATTATCATGATCAATCCTCTAGTAAAAGGTCCCACCTATACAAGACTTTGAATCACTTAGATTCATACATAATCCCATGTAAACAGAACTGTGATGGGTTTTGTTAACATAGCAATTATCATATCAATCCTCATATTACAAGTCCCGCCCATACAAGACTTGTAATACTTAGATTCATACATAATTCCATGTAAACAAAATTATGACGGCTTTCGTGTAATACGATATTGTATAAAGTTATGAAGAAAAAAAATATTCTTAGAGACCATTGTTTAACTTACAATGTCTGAGGACGAAGTGAGACCATTGTGCAACTCACAATGTCTAAGAAGTAAAATGAGACCATTGTGTAACTCATAATGTCTAAAGTGTAAATGAGACCATTGTGCAACTCACAATGTCTTAAGAAATGTTGTGGTATTTATATAAATAACTCTTATATAAATAATTGTATGATATACGCAAAAGGGATGCAAGCATATATATTATATATATGTATGTCATGTAAGCACTTAATGTAATAAGTAATGTAAGCAAGTAAGCAAGTAGTGTGTATGCACTTTGAAAATGTTTGATGTGATGCAATGTTTGTGAAAACGGTTATAATCTAGGTAACAAAGCAACCGTAGCTTTCCTCTAAAACCAGTGCACCCTGATACCAAATCTGAAACACCCCCAAAAATATTCGCAGCCAAAAGTATGTCCGGGGCGTTACTTCATAATCACAGCGCAGATACAAGAGAAACGACCCTAAATGTGTCGTTTGAAAAGTAATCTCGTTGATTTTCTTGAAATTGGTATAACATTTGTCCTATAATTGAATCACAATGAAAAGTTTGAAAGCAATACAACGAGATTTGATCATTTGTATGTGAGTAGAAATCCATGAATGAAATCTTGTAAACTTTAGACTCCAATGCACATCAAGTAAGCCAATCATTTAATTCACCTGAGAAAAACATGCTTAAAAGGGTCAACATAAAGTTGGTGAGTTCATAGGTTTGTTTAAGTATAAATGTTGCACCAAAGATTTGCAAAGTGTGTATGACCATTTCAACCCTTATAATAGTCACAAAATTGTACGTATGAAAGCTGGACCACAATTGTTCAAAGTATGCATGATAATTAAAACCATCACGAAATGTTTCAAGCATGTATTGCCCAATGAGTGATTACGATCACTCTAAGTTCATGAAACCGATGCGCTATGTACCCATCATAGGTGTCCCCTCCAAGAACACCCGGGCAGTACTGAAAACCATATGTACCCATCGCAGGTATCCTTTCCAAGAACACCCGGGCAGTAATGAAAAACATATGTACCCATCGCAGGTGTCCCCTCCAGGAACACTCGGGCATTTACTTGTAGTTTATCATTTAATTCCGCTTAAGCTAATCCGTATCATTTCAAAAGTAAAGTATGTAATTGTGACCAAAAATGAAGTCAAGTAATGTATCCCATAGCGAGCTATGTAAATGAGTAAGTAAACCAATTTGTAATCAACCATGTAAATGCATTTGCAAACAAGCATGTTCTCACCCCAAAAATATATGTAAAACAAGTAAAACATGAGGCTATAAACTCACCGCGATGATGTCGTAGAACGATTGGCAGGAATGCACATTATTTCAGCATACCCACCAACGGAAACGCGGAACGGCTATACCGGAAGTCTTGCGGCTTTAGCTTAACGGCTATGACCCAATAGGTAGGATAATGTATTTGGGTTTTGATGAATGGTTTACGACTCAACGCTATACTTGAAAAAAAATAGATCTCAAGTTGTAATAGTAGTGGTTGTTAAAAAAATAAGTCGAAAAGTAAACATAAAGTATGTAATATATTCCGTATATATTACATATGAAAAATAAACAAGTATATAATTCATACCGTGAATTATATAACGAAGGAAACCAATTAAATAAATAATCGAGGTATATAATACCCTGCAAGTATTATATTAGAAATGTGAGAAATTAATTAAAACAACATAATTCGACACGTGTTCGAAAATCACCATATAAGTTAATAAAGAGTCCTTGTTATAAAACTAACGCACGTTTTATAGTTGAGAATTATGTAAACGATGTTTTCAAAGGTTTTACAAAAGTTATGACTTTATCTTCTAGTCGGGAATTATAAAATAATATTTTATAATTTAGTATTCCGTTTTCTTAACGGGTTGTAGCTAAAATAGTTGTCTCATTTGTAAAAGTATAGTTCTCGTTTGTTTATCTGGTTCAAGTATAATTATAAATTAAACAATCTTAAGACTATATAACTTCGTCTTTTATCGGTTTTTCTAAGATAATAGAAATTATAATGAAATTTATTACGTATAGTAGTTTATAGATTTTTTGGCATGATCTATTCGTTTATAAGACGTTTTCCTTTTTCACAAAATTCAATGTTTTCCACTTCTCACTTCGGGGGAGATTGTTAGCCTCAATTTTATTGAGTCAATAAAGGAAGCTCGTTCCCGTGTTCAAGACCTCACTTCGGGGGAGATTGTTAGCCTCAATTTATTGAGTCGAACAAGGAAGTTCGGTCACTCTACGATGGAGCTTCGGTCTTTAATTAGTTAATGTTGTAATAGGATAATATCGGGAATCGGGCTCGATAGATAATCTAATATTGTATATGTTTTGGGTTTAATCCCAAGCAAAACCCGAGCCCGGGTCCTAGTTAAATATCCCGCGCGTCACTTTTAAGTGTCGGGGTATATAAGGAACTTTTCCACTTGGAAAAGTTAGTTGTTCAAAATATCTAAGAAATATCTTTTCCTTTTCTCTCATCTCTCTCTCTCTTCTTTCTCTCTCTAGAACAACTCACATCTCTTTCTCATTTCTAGTTCTTGATTTCGTGATCGATTGTGTGTTATGAAGTGTTAACGGGATCCTACAATTGGTATCAGAGCCAGGTTTCGATCCTGGGACCTGTGGGTTATGGGCCCACCACGCTTTCGCTGCGCGTCACTTTTAAGTGTCTACGATGGAAGTTCGGTCACTCTACGATGGAGCTTCGGTCTTTAATTAGTTAATGTTGTAATAGTATAATATCGGGAATCGGGCTCGATAGTTAATCTAATATTGTATATGTTTCGGGTTTAATCCCAAACAAAACCCGAGCCCGGGTCCTAGTTAAATATCCCGCGCGTCACTTTTAAGTGTCGGGGGTATATAAGGAACTTTTCCACTTGGAAAAGTAAGTTGTTGAAAATATCTAATATATCTTTTCTCTTTTCTCTCTCATTTCTCTCTCCTCTTTCTCTCTCTAAACAACTCACTCTCTCTATCTCATTTCTAGTCCGATCTCGTGGTCGATTGTGTGAAGTGAAGTGTTATCGGGATCCTACACGTATGTGGTGCAACTATTATAGGAGATATTTGTAGTCATTCATATGTCTACAATGGAAGTAGTGTGTTACGGACACACTTTTTGGTCACGAGATTAAGATTTTTTTATCTCTATTGCCATTGTGGTCGTAGTAACATTCTAGTACGTCCACATATCATTCTTATCTTCGGAAGACGGAACGATTGTTATTGACATTTTTACAGTCATTGTGGCTGTAAATTGTGTAGCGTGTATGTTGTTACATACGTGTCGATCTAACTTGGAAGCATTGCTTTTAAATCATATTTTGTAGGTTGCTTGTATTTTCCAACTTTTTGGTAGTCATACGAGTGGCCTGTCACTCTTATGTTCGGTTTTTGGTTGTTGCACGTTTTGTTGTGTGCATGACTGTGCCCATGTAACGGGCTGTGATGTTAGGATTTCACCTACATCCGTTGTACTTAAACGCTTTTTTGGTGTTATTTTACCGGGGAAACACTTTACCAAAAAAAAAACTTGTTCACGTTAGTTTTTTTAAATGGCGTTGGAACACGCCAAATCCAATGTGGATCCATAAATGGCGCCGCTAAACTTGTGTTACCACACCACAGGCCTTATGCGCCAAATCTCATGCCAATAAACTGGCGTACGCCAATTCTCACTTTCGTTTTTTAAAATGGGTTTTTGTGTGAGTGTTATATTGCAAGTGGGTATCATGGGGCCCAGATAGCATGTGGAATGAATGAATATTATAAGTGAGGTGAGTATTTTAAGTGCGAGTTTTAAAAGTGAGGATGATAAAATGACAAAAAAAAATGTTTTTTATATGCCACCATACTGGATATTCTTGGTAATCAACATAAAATTAAGTGAAACATGTACAATATATTACTGTAATTTTTTATGATCTAACTGCCTTTTCTACTTTCACCCAAAACTTTTATATCTAACATATAACTTACAAGTCAAACACATGAGTTAAACAAAAGAAAAAATTACATTTGACACTAATATGCTAAAAACAATTAGAACCACAATCTTACAAAACTATAGAAACCAATGACCTTGAGTCTTTCAAAATATCATTGAGAAGACTACTTATTGCACAAATTAGTGTGTATATATAAAAAATGAGAGTGTACAAATCGACTCTTATTTAAAATATCATTGGCGTATACACAACTACAAGAAATAAAAAATCTAGCATAAGTGAACGATAGCGCAGTTTGCAACCTTAGACCTAAAAAAATATTCAAATATAACAATATCATTAGAAATCCCATTTAATACAATCTTGTCGAAAGCTGAAGTTCCAACTAGATGGCTTAGAGTCGTTCCCATCAAGGTAAATGTTTATGCTTGGAGGGTTTGCTTGAATAAATTACCTACTAAAGCTAATCTTTCGCTTAGAGGAATAAATATTCCATTAATTGCTTGTCCCCTTTGTAATTCGGCTGTGGAATTCACTTCTCATATTTTTTTCGCTTGTCCCTTGGCTCGCCAAGTTT
>BQNB010051306.1:4869-33228 GCA_026074375.1 Tanacetum coccineum
CTCTTGGCTCTGCTTAACAAGTGTCACAAACCTTTGCCATTCTGGTTGTAGTTGAAGTAAGAACTGGACATTCACTTGATGATTAGTAACATGACACTGATTTCGGACAAGCTCATTCATCATCTTGTAAAACCGTGAGTAATACGATTCAAGTGATTCACCATCCCGTGATGTGAATTTTCCAAACTCCCAATATAAATTGGTTTCAAGATCTTGAACATTGATTGATTCACCTTGTTTCAACCTTTCAATGGCTTTCCACATTTCACATGCATTCGGACAAGCATCAACTGTGGAGTAGATATCGTTATCTATCCCTGTGAGAATGATCTAAACGGCTTCAGCTTCAGCATTCAGTTGATCGCGTATGTCTTGTGAAACATTCTTATATTTCTCCATATACCTTTCTGTAGTTGTTTCAGAACTACCTTTAGTAACTAGAACTGTCTTCTCAGCCCATTGATACGTGTATGGTAGATTTTGGAGACAATAATGGATGAGTTCACTGTTAGGTTTGGTGTCAATGTATCTCTTGATTCTGGATTTCCACTGAACGTAATTACCTGGTGCTAACATTGGTGGACGATCTTTGCTACCCGCTTCCATGATAGCATTATGAAGAGCATTCGATGATTGAGTTTGCAAATTGGTATTTGAATTTGACATTTTGATGATGTTGTGAATGCATATCGGATCTTAAGTATATAAGTGATTGATTGTGGTTTTAAATGAATTAACATTCACGGGATTTTACAATTCTATGATTAAACAGAGAAATTGAATTCTTTCGCGGGATTTTACTAAATCAAGAAAAAACCTCGAATGAATAATTAATTGACATTTCAAGTATGATTAAGTTGATTGTTGGTTTGATTGGTTGTATGTTAAGTCCAAATGAAGTTTATAAGTCCTTGAAGATAGTCCTTGAGGTTTGTCCGAAACTGTGAAGTCCTTTTAGAAGTTATGAAGTTCAAGTTCCAAAAAGTGTGATACAAAACGCAATGTTAAGACAAAACGCAGTCTACTATTACTTTTAGACAAACCACAACATTGATTCTTGGACAAAACGCAGTGAAACACAAAACGCAAGATTTTGTTCTCGGGCAAAACGCAGTCTTCACAAAACGTAATATTTCCAAGACAAAACGCAATTTTTCTTTGTTACACAAAACGCAACACTTTTATGACAAAACACAATGATTTTGTTACACAAAACGCAATGTGTTTCGACACAAACCGCAATGTTTAGAAAAATTAGGCAGAGTAACATTTAGTGTTGTTGCATTAAGGTCTTCAATCACTTGACAAAATGCAAGTTTACTTGTAGTAGGCAAAACGTAACTTTCTCGACAAAACGCAGTCTTCCTAGACAAAACGCAACCTGCTAAACAAGAGTTAGACAAAACGCAAGGTACAAATGTCCCTTGAATGTTGCTTGCGAGTTGGACTTCTTTGTCTTCACCACAAAACGCAACCTAAATAGAACAAAACGCAGTCAAGAAAATGAATTTAACTAAGCTCGAATCTTCACTTTTAGCCACGAAATCCTTGTTCCAATGCACGAAAATAATGTTGGACACGGTAAAGAACAAAGCTGGACAAGTTTAAGCATAAAGTTGGTCAAACCACAAGGGTTTAAACCAAAAAAAAAACTTTTGCTGAAACTTTTGAATCAAAATACCAAACCAATTCGTGACCTTTGTTGTACCAATACATTTTTAAGACGAAGCGTAATAGTAAGGATGTTTGTAGTGCCAAAAATCACAAGTCGTTATCTTTTTGTTTCTAAAGACCACGAACCGAATGAACAACCACAAAAACAATCACCGAATACCCCTTGGCGATTGATACCACGTGTTATCCCATAAACTATGATCCAATACACAACAATAAGCGACCAATAATCACCAAACCATCCTTGATGGTACGAACCAAAGAAGAAAGAAAGAAAGAAAATAAGAGATGAATATTAGATTAGAGAAAAGAGTGTGGGAGGCTTACACTTACAACAATGAAAACCTACACCCTTCACCAAGTGTGGTGAAGGGATATTTATACCCTTTTGCCTTAAGTGAGGCGTATGGGCTTCTAAATGGGTCGGGCTTGGCTTCTCGTGGGCTTTGAGCCCGATACATAGACAATATTAGTTTAATGTCCAAGCCCGTTAAACCCGACTAGCCTATTACAATACAAGACCTAGTTTGACTTTGTAAGACCGATAACATTCTTGTTTGACTTAATATAATTAAGGCTAACAATCTCCCCCAATGTTGAGGTCTCTTTCTTCAAACTGCTCCGTACCACTGATGACATTCTTGTAGGAGTTTGCTTTGATTTATCATTGTCTCCCTTGACGTTGAAGATATGACTTTTGACGTTTATGCTTTGCCTTGTTTTGGTCTTGTCTTGTTTGTAACGAACAGCATTAACTATGACTAACTATTTTAACAAACAATCTTAAGTATAACTAAAATTTTAATTATCTAAAGATTAATTAAGAAAACTAACAGTAATTAATTCCTTTAATAAAACTTTTACAAAAACATAAGAGATTTTAGAACAGTTATGGAATCAGTCATTCCAAAAATACTTGAGAACCAGTTTTTAAAATTGCCTTGCATCAAATCCTTTTGTAAGAAGATCTGCAACATTTAAATCAATATGCATTTTAAACCATTTTTTATTAAACTTTTTAGTGTTTGCAATCGTCTTATAAAATGATGCCTAATCTCTATATTTTTTGTTTTTAAGAATGTTGAACAGATTTTTCAATAATACAGATAGTATTGTTTATTGTCCAATATTAATACAAGGTGGTTCTGAAATTGTACAACATAATCCCGCAATTGGTTTTGTATCCAGAGTACTTGTCCACAGCAACTAGCAGCAAAAGCAAGCCACAACATATTCAGCTTCAGTTATGAAGTGGCAACCACAGAATGCTTTTTAACACTACCAGATATCAACTTGTTTCTAAAAACTAACAACCCCAGTTGTAGACTTCCTATCTATATTTGCTCCAGCATAGTCACATATATATAAGCAAGCCAGATATCACATGAGAATCCCTATAAAACCAAATGGCCTGAAAATTTGGTTTTGCTTTTCAAATATCTAAAGCAAAGTCCACTATCAGTATAAGATTACCAGTTCATGGGAATCCCTAGAATATCAAAGGCCTAAATTTGGATGGCTTTCAAATAAATAAAAATCCTTCTTGATTGCTATGAGATGCGATGTCTTAAGGAGTAACTTAAAATCTAGTCACATGCGGACATCCAAGCAATACAAGAATATCTGGTCTAGATGCAGTGAGATACACCAAAGACCCAATCATAGATCTATAGAGATGTACATCAACATCATCAGCATCTCCATCCTTGACCAAAGGTTTTTCCAAATCAACAGGAGTTGAAGCAGACTTCACATCAGAGTAGTTGAATTTCTTCAAAATTTCAGCTACATATTTGTCCTGACTGATAAATATTCCATCTTCCTTCTGTTGTACTTGTAACCTTAGAAAAAAAGTTAGTTCTCCCATAGAACTCATCTGAAACTTATCTTTCATTAGCTTCTCAAAACCAGTACATAACTCCTTGTTTGTTGAACCAAAGATAATGTCATCTACATAGACCTGTACAAGCAAAATATCTCCTTTTTGCTTCTTGATAAATAATGTCTGATCTATCTTGCCCCTTTTAAACCCATTTGCTTTAACATAAAAAAAAGATAGTTAGCCAAGGTTTTATACCATGCTCTTGGAGCTTGATGCAACCTATAAAGTGCCTTGACCATCTTGTAAACTTTTGTCCAAGATGGTCAAGATCTTTAAATCCTGGTTGTTGAGTAACATAGACTTCTTCCTCAATGGTTCCATATAAGAAAGCACTCTTTACATCCATTTGATATACCAGAAAACCCATAAAAGAAGCATAGACAAAAACAATCTTATTACCTCAATTCTTGCCATAGGTGCAAACACTTCTTCATAATCAATACCTTCGTTCTTATTCTATGGCCGTCTGTGAACCTAACCATGCATTTATTCCTAATCACAATTCCCCTTTCATCTTTCTTGTTTCTGAATACCCATTTAGTTTTTCAATATACCTTCTATCTGATTATGGAGATCCACCAGTTAACCACACTTGTTGAAGTTAGATATTGCAGAAGTTTCTTTCTTGCATTGCTTCCACCTAGATGAATCAGATAAGCATTAGAAATGCCTGTTGGTTTCAATCTGAGATAGGAAAACAAGCAAATAACAAGTATTTAAGTATCCATGTATATTTCAGCTCATAAGCGACAACACTAAGAAACCCTTGTTTAGAAGTTAGTTATTAACATTCTTCTTGTCTGAACAGTTGACTGCACTTCACCAATCACATGTCAATTGGATGATCTTTATGTATTCTTGTATTGGGAGTGGTTGGAACAATATAGGAATTTGTAATGTTCCCCAAATCAACTTTTGGTTCTTCTTCAGTGCTGTCTTCTTCATTTGGACTAGCAGTACTAACTGATGGACCAACAACATTAAGTTTAAGACTACCAGTATTAACATCAGGACTGGCAGTATTAACATGTTTCCCAGCAGCATTAACATCTTTAGAACTGCTATCATCTGCAAACCTTTCTTGTTCAACATTCTCATTATTTAGACCATCTTCAACCTGCTTTTGAGCATCATCAGCAGTTTTTGGTTCACCATTATCAACATTCTTTGTAGGTGAATCAAAGTATGGAAGTATATTTCTAAATTGACATCAACAAATGCAATCTTATTGTATTTCCTTCTGATGAACCTGCAGAGACATATAGAACCTGTACCTGTCAGTAACTGGTACAATAGTTCATAAGATAGGGTTAGAGAGTCAATGTCAAACAAGTCCATTTTGGATCCATTCCCTTCTATCAAAGCTTATTCTCTAGAAACATCAAAATGCACAGTTTTTCTTCTACCCACTGTTCTAGTATTGTTTACCCTAAAATCTTTACTAACTCAAAGAGTACCAACAAAGAAACCTTCATCACTTGCCCATCAAACTTGCCTAAACGTATTCAAGAAATTAATAATAGTAACATGATAACCAAATGGTCCTCATAAAACTAGAGCTGGTTTAAAACCTCAAAAAAAAGTCATAAGGAGTCTTGTTATAGTCTTGACTACTAAAACCGCTGTATTGGTACATAACAAGCAGTAGAAACTGCGTTCTGCCCCAAAATTGTTTAGGTTACTTAGAGTTCGGCTAAACATTGTTTCTAGCAGCTACAATGAGTGTCCTAATACCCACCTCTCGAGCAACACTATTTTGCTGAGGAGTCCATAGCTACACTATAGTTATCTCTTAATACCTTTTTCTCTATCTCTACAAAAATCATCCCATAACTCTGTTCCATAAACTCTGTTCCATTATCTACTTTTTGATGATTTTCACTTTCTTATATCCCACGAATAGGTTTTTCTATTTTCCTTGATAAATCTCTTAGAAGGATCTCACTGGTTTCATCCTTCGTGTTAAAAAGAAAACTATGTTAAATCTACTAAATCATCGCATGACTTACTAGCAATACTTCTTATGCATCATCTACTCACAAAGGTTTTGACCAAAAAAATCCATTAAATGTAAGCAAAACAAAGCTTTAGTAATAGGATTCAGAACTTTGGATCTTACAAAAGCCTCTCTCGTGTTTGCTTCCCTTTAAGACATACAAACACAGGTTTGGTTCCCATTTTCAAAATGTTTTGTAGACAATCCTCTTACTAAGATTATCCTTGACTAGCATATTTCATATTTTTAATATTAATATGACCAATCTTCTGTGTCAAAGCATAAGATTCATCTAATGTAGCCTTTGCAAACAAGACAAGATCAAACCTTCTTTAGGATATGTTCTTCATATCAAAAACCCTGTTAATAACATATTGTCCTTTCTAAAATTTTAATGAAGTATCTGATTTTCATCAGGAAACTAAAAAAATTAGAGACAAGAACAATACATTCAATATCTATAAAAGACATAGTTCTTTTGTCACAAAGTTAATCTGTGAGACACTAAAAAGATTGAATTTTAACTCATTGACAAAGTATACATCTTCAAAATCAAGTTTATCAGTCTTA
This sequence comes from Tanacetum coccineum, assembly GCA_026074375.1. Classification (NCBI taxonomy): domain Eukaryota; kingdom Viridiplantae; phylum Streptophyta; class Magnoliopsida; order Asterales; family Asteraceae; genus Tanacetum; species Tanacetum coccineum. The sequence continues at coordinate 10,992 of BQNB010051306.1, forward strand.
AGAGTTCCTTTACCAGTGATTTTACCACCATAAGCACCTCCTCTAAATGCAACATAACCTCCATCAAACTGCTTGAAATCAGAGAGATAAGCTATGTTACCAGTCATGTGCCTTGAGCATCCACTGTCAACAAATCCTGTATCATCATGTTGTAGATTGCCCTGCATAAAAGAATAAAGAAATTAGATTCCTTTAGGGACCCAAGCCATTACTGACTTGGATCTGCCTCGTGTATCAATGTAGTTTTGTCTTTTAAAAGCAAGTGATGCACCATTAGATTTGGTAGGTCTCCAAACCCAATATGCTAAGGACTTTACAACATTAACCCTTTTTACCCTAACAACATTAACTTGTCCTGTATAAGACCTAGCAGTATTAACTGCATTATACCTTCCAGTATAATAGTGTCTCTTTGCTTCATGCAAAGATCTTCTAGTGATGTTGTTTGGCCTTATATAAAGCCTCTTTGCAGTTGACTGTGCTGTTTTGAAAAATGTGTCTTTGATTTAGCACTATGAACTGCTGTTTTGGGGTGAGCAGTATTAACTGACCTAACAGTATTAAGTGGGGTAAGGCCAGTGTTCAATAAAACTGCTTTGGGAGACATATTCCTGAGTACATTAGGGTGTGTGTTTTTGGCATGCACCCTATTGTAGTTATTCTAAATATTATTCCTTTTTCTTTGAAGATTAAAATTAATTAATCTGCATATGCCCTTAAAACTTCACATATAAGGCAAAGCTTTGTTATACATCACAAAATTCTTTTCTAGTTGATTGGACTTCTATCCATTCCAATTCCTCGATTCCCCTAGGAAATTGTGATCTATACATTTCTGCATACCTAACTGACTTTTTAACTGGTTTTTCAGGTTTAACAAACTCTATCTTAGCAGCAGTAGGTATAACAGTTTTCTTTTCAGACTTAGGCTTAGACTCATCTTCTTCCTCATCATCTGACACCCAATCCTCAATAATGGGGCACCATCATTCTTCCTAACTTTCTTAGGTTCTACTTCACTAACACTCTTACTAGTGTTTTAGACCCTACAACCTTTAACAAAGTTACTTTTTGACATGTGATACTTTGTTCTTTTACCAAAGACTTTTCATAAATTTCCTTAGAATTATCTGACTCATTTTCACAAACAACATTAGACTCTTTCTTGCTATTCTTAGGACCATAGCCTTTGAATTTAGGCTCTTTGAATTCATCAAGACCAGAATAAGACAGATCTAGTTTGTTAGGTCTATTATAAATTAAAGGATGAGGTGGAGGAACTGCACTATATCCAAAACCCTTTTTACTCTTGTCAGTTATCTTGAACACTCCTACAACGATCTAAGTCTTTTGACGCCTTTAACCAAATTTCTCAATTTAAAAATCAATGGCATCTTTTTCTTGCTTAACTTTTTCAAACTCTGTTTTAAGCATATTAATTTCATATTGTTTGATTCCTACTTCTCTTTTAAGGAAAACAACTTCTTTACTAAAAAGAACCTCATTCTTCATATATGTGACAAGTTGTGTCTCAACAGTATCTAGTCCTCTTATTATATTAATTGCCCTTAAATTCAGTTTGATGTTGTTTAGCAACCAAATCATCATATTGTTTCTTAAGAGATTCATAGTTTTAGAGTAAGTTTTATCAGTGGTATGCAATACGATTGTGAATTATTGTTACCATTAAAGGGTTTCTTTTGCTGCTGTTAACTTGTTCGTCCTGATCATATGGGCGTGGATTCAATCTTTTATTGATTATGTTCATGGGATCCACTTGTTAGACGACGAATATTTGGCTAATCGGTTTCGTTATCAGGGTTATCAAGGTTCCATAATTTTTATGTTAAAGATAACATGATCTTCGAAGAGAAAAGAAAGAAAGATCTTCATTTTAAAAGCAAACCCTAAATCAATAAAGAAAACCCTAAATTGAAAAAGCAAGTTTTTGCTACTGTCGCAAGCTCAGTTAAGGTTTTATATTTGTCTTGATGATTCTTAAAGGGGAAAGAATAGAAGGTTGCAGGCTTTATGATTACCTAGTGCGTGATGATCGAATCTGATTAGGGTTTGAATATAAGGTTTCTTTCACGAAACCCTAATGAACAGCTGCTGTTTACACTTGTTTGCTGTGTGATTGATGAAGATTGCTCGTTGTCTGGTTTATATCAAGGGTTTCTTCTATGGTACTGTATTGTTTATACACAACTTCAGCAGAAAAGGATGTTATGAAGAAGATGATTTGTTAGAGTGTTCATTGGATTGGGATTAGATTCTATTTATGCATTCATGATCGTGTTTGGTGTGATGATTATGAACAGCAGCAGTGAGATGACATGGACAGCAGGTATGTTCGTTTAATAAATGGGACAACATCAGAATCTTGAACACAGTATTGATGTTAAAAACGTGGCTGGGCTTTATTGTTAATACAACTATTGGGCTCAAAAATTTTAATGTCAGAGTATGCGTGATATATTAGGGTTTTCATATGGAAAACATGAGAAAAGAAAGTATATACGCTTCCTACAATAGTTTGAGCATTAAAGGCTTTCGTGACACCTTCTTGTTGGTAATGATGTCTCTAAAAAGTATGGGAGGAAGGAGCTCAAAGGTATTAATACTGTTGTATACACGTGAATGTTAATACTGCTTTTGTTATTATTAATACTGCTGGCTTATTTTAGTACTGCCATATATAGTACTTAGTACTGTTCACGTGAAAAGAGTTTATACATGTTGATTGTTACTGTTCGCACATGGGTTCAAAAGTAAGATATTATTAATACAGTTGGGGCGTTGAACGAGGAAGAATAGTGATGATATACTTTTGTTAATATTGTTTTGTGAGCATGGAAAGTACTGTTTGAGTACTTGAAGGTATTGTTTGGGCAAAAGCACGTTAAAACTGTTCGTGTACTATTGGGCACAAGGAAGGAAGTGATACTGTTTGAGCATATAAACAAAAGTTAGTACTGCCTGAAGTGGATTAGTACTGCTTGATGTGTTATTACAGCAGCTATTAGACTTATTTCTATTGGGCTTTAAGTTAACAGCAATCACGGCATATTCAGGTTAATGCTACTGTTTACGTGTTAATACTACCAAGGTGAGTTTGTATTGTTCGACACTATTTTTGTTGTTAGCCCTATTTGAGAAAGTATTTGTACTGCTAATGGCATCCGAGATAAAGCATTTAGTACTGCTAGCTTTGTACAATATCGGGTAATACATGTTGTTTGGTTTTCGAATGGATTTGGATCTCGGACATAACTATTTTTCAAATAGTTTATTCTTAACTGTTTAAAAGGCTCGTATTTTGGATCTATTAAAGATGTGGTTATGAAGAAGGTTGTTTATCACCTATTTGAAGATGAAGTGGAATTATTTGGTTTGTGTTTTATCATATCTTAAAGTGAGTGTAACACTTTAGAGATAACTTGTTTGGTTATATACGGTTTATGATGAAGACTTGATAAAACTAGTTTTTACCTGATGTAAGGAGATACATTGTAGTACTCACAGGTATTTACTATCACGTGGTCAGTGACTCATGTAAGGCATGCGGATTTATCAAGAGATCGAGGTCTACTCATAAAACGGAGAAGAAGATTATGAGTTCTTATCATATTATAGTACAATACATAAGACACAAGTTTGGGTTATTCTACTTCAGCATCAAGTTGGTAATACTTAGTTTTCTTCATCAGTAATCATTACATAGAGCCTACATTCAAGAAATGGTTAACATATGGGTTTCAGGGGAAGCTTAATGTTAAAATGTTTAACCATTTATATGCTACATTGAGGTGAAGGTTTTTACTACTGCTAGCCTTTGTTACTACTGCTAGTGTAAGTTTCTACTGCTCAAGTTCATTTTTCTTATGGTGCGTAATGGTGGGCAATTTGAGTTGTTGGAAGGCTGAATTAGAAGTGTGATAGTGGTTCGTAGTTGTGAAGATCAAAGTTGCATACTTTAGTCTCCTATTTGATATTGACAAAAAGGGGAAGAAGATTTGATGATTTGCAACTTATAGATCCTTGGTAGTTTAAGGGGAAGTTTCATTCGTATATTAACTTCAGGGGAAGTTTGTGCTTATTTGGTTTTGTCATTATCAACTAGGGGAAGATTGTTGGGAATTATATTTGAGTTGATAAGACAAAACAAGAATGAAACAAGAAGGACTTAAAAGACAAAGGAGGAATTCTTCAAATGATGATAAGATTTCAGAAGATCTCCTTAAAGAAGGAAACAAGAACAACATTGATGACTTGCTTAAAAGGATAAAGACAAGTTATTAATGCTATTAATTGTTGATAGGAAAGAATTTCCTTTGTAAGTCATGATCTCTCGAAGGAAACAAGAACAACATTGATGACTTTCTTAAAAGGATAAAGACAAGTTATTAATGCTATTAATTGTTGATAGGAAAGATATGTTTCCTTGTAAACCTAGATATCTCTAGTATATAAAGAGATACAAGTTATAGGTTTTAGATATCCAGAAAAGTGTGTGTGTGTACACAAGAAGATGTAGACGTCTAGTATAGAGTTGGTGTAGCCTCAAGGTAATCAAGGTTTTCCTTGATCCCTGTTACAGTTCATTGATGTAACCGTATTATCTTGATCAAATAATATTAGGGCTGTGGTGAATGTTTGGTAAAACCTTGTTGAATATCTTTGTTCTTATTCCGCTTTGTTTTTATAACTTATGAACATTGATATTATCCTAGATAAAGGTCTAAGATTTGATGATTTGCAATTTATGGATCCTTGGTGGAATTGCATAGCTTAAGGGGAAGTTTTCATTCGTATATTAACTTCAGGGGAAGTTCGTGCATATTTGGTTTTGTCATTATCAACTAGGGGAAGATTGTTGGGAATTATATTTGAGTTGATAAGACAAAACAAGAATGAAACAAGAAGGACTTAAAGGAAAAGGACCTAAATCGACAATAAGAGATTCTTCAAGCTGGTGGAGTATATTCTACAAAAGATGGAAGATATCAGAAGATACTAAAAGATATGCTCAAGAAGAATAAAGATAAAGATTAAAAGATTTAGTTTCCTTATTGTATTTATTATCTTCCTTTGTAAGTCATGATCTCTCCCTATATAAAGAGATCATAGGCATATTGTTTTATGCATCCAGAAAAGTAAACACCAGGAAAAGTGTGTGTGTGTTCTAGGCATCAAGTCCTCTAAGTGGACGCCTAGGTTTGGTTGGTTTAGCCTCAAGGATCTTTGATTCATAACACGTTCTACAATTGATCACGTAGAATTGGGGCTTGTAGTAGTCATGTATCATAGAAGATAATGATGAAACCTTGTTAGGCAATAATAAAGAATGTTCTTAATGTTTATTCCGCTGTGCATTCTATTGTTCTTTGTTATTGTTCATCCTAGACTAAAGTTCTAAACAACTGAGCTTAAACGATCATATGGTTTCCACAACCTTGAAAGGTCCAATATATCTCGGGTTTCACTTCCCCCGTTTGCCAAAACGTACGACCCCTTTCCAAGGTGAAACCTTTAACATAACTCGGTCACCAACTTGAAATTCTAAAGGCTTACGCCTCACATCGGCGTAATTCTTTTGGCGATCATGAGCGGCTTGAATTCTCTGCTTGATTTGGACAATCTTCTCGGTTGTCTCATGAATAAGTTCTGGTCCGGTGAGCTGAGCGTCTCCAACCTCGGCCCAACAAACGGGTGATCGACATTTTCGGCCATAAAGTGCCTCGAATGGGGCAGCCTTAATACTAGCATGATAGCTATTGTTGTATGAAAATTCGATCTACGACAAGTGTCTTTCCCAACCATTCCCAAAGTCTATCACGCAAGCGCGTAACATGTCTTCAAGAGTTTGAATGGTTCTTTCGCTTTGCCCATCGGTTTGCGGATGGTATGCCGTACTCATATCCAACTGAGTACCCATAGCCTTTTAAAATGACCTCCAAAAATTTGACGCAAACCTAGGGTCCTCAGAAACCATGTTCATGACTCACCAGTCTCACCTTGTGAACCGAGTAGCAATAGGTATAATTTGGTTGTTCCCATATATCCCAACTGCAATGAGATTTGTTCCTTGATAAGTTCCTTTAAGATGTGCAACATTGATTATGATTAACGGCCTCATATAGCATAAGAAACTCTTAAGCTATTATAAGAAAAATAGTAAAATTATTATATAAGGCTTAATTCGGTAAAGGTACATATATCATGTGAGTGGATTGTTGAGATATCCTTAATGGAAAGTATAACATTTCCATTGGCTTAATAATGGTAAGGTTGTCATTATAACACAACCTTCCTACTTTATATATGGGGTAAAGTATATATAACCAAGAATTACTGCCATTACTATTTTACCAAATATATTATATTTTTACTTATCAAAATATATTGACAATGGCATCTTCTGGATCATCTAAGAAACTTATACCTAAGTACATCAAATTTATCATGTTGCAAAAAATATCTGAATGCAAGCATTCTGTTAATTTTCTTCGTGGTGAAGTTCGGCATGCAATAATGAATATTAATCATCTCAATGGTTTGATTAAGATGATGGAATGGTTTGATTAAGATGATGGAAGTCATGGAGTTCACCTTGGAAATTTATGATAGTATGTGGTGTTTGAGGGAGATGGTTAAGGCTAAGAACAAAAGGCTTTTGGGTTTGAACAAAATTCTGGTTGATGTAGAAGAGGATAATCAAGGCTAAAGAAGGGTTTTGGAGATCTTGGAGGAAGCTATATACTCTCTTTAAGGAAGGGGTTGGGTGTCTTTTGGGGTTATGTATTTTGGGTAGATTGCCTTTCGGGTAGGTTGTCTTTAGATGAAGGTGGGCTTCATGCCCTTATGTGTTTTGGTTTGATGTATGTATGTATGTATGAAACCTTTAAAATATATGAATGTTAATGTTTAATTATCAATGGAAAATGTTATTGTTTTCTAAAAAATTGAAATCATTGTCTGGTATCTGTCTTTGTTTAGCAATGATAGTACTTTGAATTTGTTAGAGGTTTACTATGCTAAGTTGTTTAACTTAGTATTAGCAGATTTAGAAAAGGGTGTTGTTTTGGATTTGGGGTAAATTTAATATGGTGTATGACTGTTTTCAGGGCTTATAAGCAACCTACAAACGCAAGGTCCATTATTATGTTTAGTGAAAACTAGTTGGTCCACAAAACGAATCCCCACATACTTTACACTTGCAGATCTTTTGGAACATCCGCTTTGTCATAACCCCACATAGATCTTTCTCTTTTTGGAACATCCTCTTTGTCCTCAAATCTGTTTCTTGTCTTTTTTATCACAAATGGCAAATAACATGTGTATGTCCGCTATCCAATAAGGTATGTCTGATTTTGCAACCTCTTTAGTAGCCCTAATTGTTCAATGTTAGAATATGATTTTAAATATTATTGGATTCTTAAAATAGTTATTTTATTGTTGTTTATTGTTTTGTTTCATAAACGAATTAGGGTTTTCAATTATTAAAATTGAAATTAGGGTTTTCAATTATTTTAATTAAAATTAAGATTTTTAATTTATTATGGCCTAATATAGGTTGTTTGTTTAATGTTTCCTAAATATCGTATTTGATTTAATTATGACAGATGATATGCCTATCATTGATGAAGTTGTCTTTAAAATACACAAAAAGGGGTTTTTGAATTTGATCCTCTAAGGTATGTAAATGGGGTAGTTTATAGTGTTTCTGCATTCGCTTGTGATAGGGATATATTCCCTACATGCCTAGATTGGATTTTGTCTAAGATAAGTGAAGAAAAATGGGTTTTGTTTTATTGTTTACCAAACAAACAACTAGAACATGGTTTGAAGTTAATCCACACTGACAATGATGTCCATTCTTTCTTTGCTGATGCTGAACTGAATGGTAAGATTCACCTGTATATTGCTCATAAGCAACAACCTTTACAGAGGTTTTATTTAAAAACATGGGTTGGGTAGAAGTGGATGCTGGGTTGCGCTGCTATAGTTCTAGTCCATTTACTACTAGGATTAAAAAAAGGGGAGGTAACACAAGTCGCAAGGGAAAGGAAATAAGGTATGAACTACCAGAGTGTACACCTACCAAGGACGATACCTTGCGTTGCTCTAGTTCAACTCCAATTAGCAGTAAGCTTAAAAGGAATAGTAGTAAGAAAATCAATGAGGGTTTAAGAAAAAAGATGGGAAGGCAGTAGGGAGAACGTTGATTGACTCGTGTGATAAGGGGAAAGAAAAAAGACACTCACGCTGACGGTGAAGAAGAGCTCTGCCGCGGGATCAGTCTGGCGAGTATACCAATATCCTCCCATACAAGAGCGACCATTGCGTAGCGAGAGTCTGATGTCCGATCTCAAATTACTAAGACCGAACGCTGCCATACCTACTGTGTTATATCCCACGCGATATAATCCTCGACCACACTCATCCCTCAGCGCGCGCTGACCCCCCCCGGCTTCAGTCCTCGACGCGCCCTCCCCCCAGTTCAAGAGACACCTCCCGTCGCCTGGACTACAGATCATAGCCACGAATCAACATGAGAGGAGAAGTTTAAGATCGTCCGGAACTCAAAACTAGGAAGATTAAGGAAGATAGAAGAAGGAAAAAAATAAAAATGTGCTTGGATCAATGGCGCCTGCTAACTTTGTAATAAAATCCTGTGGTGTCGGGCCTCCCTCAATGGATCAGGATCAAGTGTTTAAGGTTTGTTAAATTAACTTTATCGGATTTAATTGTTTAAAATTATACATAACAAAAAAAATGGTCCTATGTTACATTTGTGATAACTTGTAATTTTTTTTATAAATGAAGATGCATGTGCAGTATTTCTAATGGAGTAGTTTGATTGGTGTCAAGTTCATCAGGTCCAAGATTTTAACTATCTTGGTAATATGTACTTTTTAAGAAAAACAAAGCTATGTTGTTATGTTTTATGATTGAATATGATGGTGGAATCCTGTAGGATCTAGCAAGACATATTATTAAGTACTGTAATATGTAGGCTTAAGAACTTATTACCTAATCTAATGTTAGTAGTGTTTGGTCATATTTTTGTGTACCATCATGTTGTTAAACATTTAACATTTTCTATTGGTAAAATTTATTGTAGTTAGGTAAATAATAATAAAAAGTTTTAGAAAATATGCTTACCGCAAAATCGTAGGCTATATGAATCACATCTTAAAACTTACTTTAGCATCTGTTTTTGATGTGATTGTAATAGAATCTTCATTAGCCAACTTTAAGTTATGACAGTAAATAGGTAACTCAGAAAATGATTCGATAGGACACCCATAATTTGTGGTTAATGCTAACTGCTTCGCCTTCCAAGCTCGTTTGTATGAAACGTAAACATTCCATACCAAATTCATATTAAACATAATATCCTTTGGTCTATATACCCTTGTAACATCCTTGATTTTTGGAAGTATTAACTTACCCAACAATTTTGCTATCGCATTACGATGGTATGGATTGAATTGGGTTTTAGGACATGTTCATGAAGTCTTTAATGTTTGTTACTTTATAACTTAATGGATCCTTTCACTTGCGAGTGAAATAATGTACCTAGTAGCATTCTAGATGCCACATTCTACAAGATTATCGTTAGGACATGTCTAACAACTTTAAATGATACCTTCTCTTAAACATTTCATTCCTTTATGGCATACATGCTGTTTTTCATTAAATCTATATTGTGGAATGAATTTGGGGGTGTGTTTGACCAAAACCATATCTTTGGTCGGGATGGACATTAGACTCATTAAGATCAATAATCAAAGGTTTTGAACTTGGAAGTGAACTTACATGAACGGCATTTCTTTAACTTTTACGGTAGCTTTTTAAACCCTAAGTTGGCAAACTCATGAAGACAAAATAATGTACATGATCGTCGTCAATTAAGTTGAGTGTGCTACTGCCGACATTGTAAGATAACCGTATATTTTTGTTATCATCAACCTTGAACTTCTTCTTCACACAACGAACTAGATTTCGGTAGTTAACATCTTTTGGGAGTAACACCCCATATTGTATTTCTTCAAATAACAAAAACCGGTTGAATTTTTCAAAGCTCATATGGTGTAGATGGTATGTAATGGCCAACTTCAATGACTTAGATATATACCATAACTAATCAAGTATGAATTAGGAAAATGTATTAAAGTTTGACATAAATACAATCACCAACTAAAAGTCTCCCACTACAACTTGATTTAAAATTGAGTGCGTTTAAATTATTATATGAAACAAAAATTTAAAATACATTGTTCCCATCACAAACCTTGATTTACATTAGTAATTTGGTTTAAATATTATATGAACAAATAAAACTACATTGTTATACAGATACTAATTGGAGATTGATCATATTATATGTACTTAATTAAGTGCTTACATAATAACCAAAATAAGAAAGTTAAACTTATAGTTGGAAACACAAAAGTACAACAATTCCAAACAAAACACCATAAAAAAGGACATCAAACATAACAAGTTTCCAAGGACGGTTACATATTCAGTTTACTACAAAATATCCAGGACTATAAACAATCACCACATCCTTAACACACTTCTGCTTTATTCGCTTCACAAAACACTAGTAGTAGTAGACAGGTTAGCAGTTTTGAAATGTAGATTTAGCCTGCTTTAATAATGTGAATGTATCTGGGTAAGTAAGCAAGAATCATTGATTCTTTTTACGGACCACGTTAGAAGGAACCCAGGATTTCTAGATTTGTGTAACATTATTAAACGAATCTGATTATGGATTGTACACTTGTACCGAATCACCCCTACAGTGGCACGTAGCAGCTTCCACTATTGGTTCGTCTTGGTTATTAAAACCCAACACCTTCATAAAATAAGGGGAGGGAATGGTGTACATGACAGTAAACGATGTTATACTACCGTCGTGAATAGATAACACTTGACCGACAAAAATAAAGTTATCCGGTGGAAATACATATCCAGATAGTAAGAGAGAGTTTCGGATATTGGAAATAGTTAACGGGAATTATCTAACGGTTGTTAATTTTGATGTATGGTTGTCAATGACTTCAAACTGGTGGGTATTCATATCAAATGAAACTAGTAGCATTTTCTTGTTAAAAACACCACTATTGGAAACAGAACTTTCATGACCAAGCTAATAATTTAAGCCACCAACAACTGCTTGACTTGACCGTTTGAATCTAATTGATTCTCAGGGAAAATGATTATTGGCAACTTGGTTCCATGTTTCAGAGCTCATTGTAAAAACAGAAATATACCAAGTACCTTGTATAAAAACCGGGTATGAAATCTTTACAATGGTTGGGTCTAAAGTATCGGGAGGAATACCAAAGCCTAAAAGGATTTTGTGACAAACTAGGATATTATTAAAAACAGAAACAAAAATCCCAATAGATTTTTTAACTGACGGGTTCCAAAGAGTAGCCGATAAATTATTACCAAATGAAAAACACCAAAGCCCCTGAGAAGTACCAATTGTTTTATGATTTGAAATGATTTAGGTCTGATATTCTACAGGGTGTGATTAAATTTCATCTATATGATTTCATAAAACTTGAAAAACCTTAGTATAGTTTAAAAAAAAATAATTCATTCTTTTGACGTACGAACACGTACGTAAGATGAAGGGATGAGAGTCAATCATTAAACTTCCAGGACTTTGATACACTGCGAAACTGTAGTAATGACTTCACGGGAAGTCTATTCATTATCTCAACTTGTATTTCAAATGGTATGTTGTCTAACATTTTTAGAATATCTCAATACTAAGATATATGATGATTTTGGGGTAAGATTCTTGTTAATAAACTAAATCGTTCTTGGAAATTGAAAACATTAGTTATTATATTCTAAAAGTTTTTAAAACTGGTACCTTCAAATAACCTAACTTAAAGGAGAGAATTTTAATTTGTGTACTTATTGTACTATGTACAGTTTTATCATGTTTTGCCAAGTATACTTTCCCCTTTCTTATTAAACACAATACCACACACCCAAATCCACTAAAAAACACAAAAACACCTAAGAAACCCTAAAAATTTGGCCATGGTAAGGTGCGACAAGTGTGATTAAATAGGAGTGATTCGTACTTCAGGTACACAAGAGAACCCAGGAAGACGCTTCTATTGTTGTTCTAAAAGGGTAAGCTATCTAATTTATATTACATAATTTATTTTTCAACATAAGCATAAGACTTGGGATATTACAATTTGACTTAGGGTTCAAAATCATGGTTTATGATTAGTATGAGGGGAAGATTGTGTCAATGTTCTGTGGATATAATTCCTGGGCTAATGAGATCAATTAACCAGTTAGAATCGTGCTAAAAAAATGAGGATGAAGATGGTGTTATACTTAAGTTGGGCTTTTTTCTTCGTTTATTATATGCTTAACTAATGTGATGTAATAAGTAACTTTGAAAGTTAATGTAATTCTAGTAATATAACTTTTGAACCTTATCTTAGTGAAGTTAATGTTATGTATCTTAGTGAAATGAATGTTATGTATTTTTTGGTAATGTTAAGTATGTCGCTTGTTCATTTGGGTGAATTGATTATTGCTATAGAAGATAAAAGAAAGTAAATAGAATGGCAACAAACATTGTCAAATAACAGTTTGTTTCAAAAACTCAATAGAGTTTGCATGCCATATTGAGTATATTAACATATATGTCATAAATGTTATTCAATACAAGAGACTTAGAAGGGGAATGTACCTTCATCCATTAACACAGATTTTGGTGCTGCGAACTTGTGATTCCAAAAGTATTGAAGCATTGTTTCATGATAGGCTAACACTGTTTGTATAGGGTCCTTGAATGCCAATGGCTGTTTACGGCTCAGTCGGTATAAAAATATACAAACCCATACACCACAGTCGCCAGAGTCATCTGCTTGGCTAACAACATTTGGAAATACATATTTGATTTCATACTGCTCAACTGATATCCCTTTGCTTGCTAAAACTCCATGCTCGTTTAGATACGATGTAAGTTGTTGTGGCAAATTTCTCTTCATGTTTCTCTACCATGGTCTCCTATTTCCCTTGACCCAACCAAGAGTATCATAAAAGGTAACCACACCAGTAGAGATTTAGAGCTCAGCTAGACACCAGTGTCTTTCTGGCTCATTGACGGGAAAATATACCTATTTAAACAACTACTGTTATATAAACTATTTGTATACATATTATAAATATGTTTTAGTTAAGGTTGATAACCAAAAACACCTTCTCAACATTTCTCCAGGGCACATGATACCTCACACCATTGGAAAAATAGTCATGCATTGATCCACCTAGTATGCATGGTAAGAAATATGGGCTTACCATAGCCCAATCTGCGTCGGGCTCTCGAAAAGACCACATATGTATAACCCTAAATTCCACGGTGCTTGTGTATGAAAAACAAATTAAATAAACTAAACAATTTAATAAGCTAAGAAATAAGAAATGCATATGTTGAGAAAAATTAAATTACTTACACTGTCTCCCAACCAGCTCCCTTTTTTGGCAACAGATGAGTCAGACAGGCTAGTTGTAAACATAATATTCTTTCAACAGTGTAGTCCTAAAATCCTAGGGAAACCGGGTACTCTGGCGGTTTTGCTTTTTTTAGAAATTCTGATAATCTCATTTTAGGATAGTTACCTTGTACTTTTTGCATCCACTCCGGCCTTGACAAATTGGGATTATGATATTAAATGAAAATTTATTAATATTTACAAATTTATAGTTGCTTAATATTTTAGTAAACAAAGATGAAATGTCAATCCTCAACAAATCTCGTGTAGGTTGGTATTCTATTCATTAAGGAGAACTAATTTTTGGCTGTCCAGATATTCTTGCAAAAAAAATATATATAAATGATTGTAGGTTGGTATTGTTTAATGTCAGTATACCAATTGATTTACAAACAATTTCATGTACCACCTCAAACTCAGGAGCCACAATAGTATCTCTGATGGAAGTCTGGATCTTGATTTTAGAGGGGCTGGAGTAGTGGTTCTTAGTTGACCATATGGGGAACCAAAAGCCATAGCCAACCTTTTCTTTCACTCTTGGATAGACCTTAAGACATAGTTCTTTTATAGACCGCACTTCTTCTTTTTTGATTTAACGTTGGCCGCAAAAAAAGTTTCTAAATGTGGTTTGTAATAAGGTTTAACAACATTCACATACTTGGACTTGTTAATTTCATCCTAAAATTAGAAAGTGTGGTATACTTATGTATAATTACTAATAGGACATAACATTGGATAAAACCAATTCTAAAATAATATACCTTTTACCTTTCTGCAAAAATTCGTTGTATTTTATGTGCATCAATTAGCTATCAACAGGTTTGATGTTCTAAAGGTGTGTATCTTTGAAATGAAAATTCTCTCTTCATGTTGAAATTCATTTCATCTAAAGATACATTAGGAATCATTCCTCAATAATCAAGAAAGACATGTAATCATTTGAATTCTTCAGCCTCTGGACATGTTTTAGTTATATAAAACAGGTTAAGGAAAATGAATATAAACAATATTTAGTCTCAATGTTTTAATTTATATCTACAGTTGAGGGGCCTCATCATGGGATGGTGATTGATCTTAGGTCTAGAACGATCAACATGGACTTCATGTTGAAGAACATCTAGTTCTGGATGGTCGGCAACATAAGCACATGCTTGAATTAGAGCGTCCACACTGGCAGGAATGGGTTGAGAACAATTATAATCATTCATTTGATCTGGCTTGTCAATTGCCATACCATCACAACCGACTTTGGCATTGTGCATATCAGGACGAGAGCATATTGACTGTCAAATTCAAATCATTAGTGAGAAAATTCTCAAACTTATGTATAAACAGTGTTATATATTATAAATAAGAGAAGTTTATACTAACCATTGGATCATTAGTTGCACCACCTAATTCTTGGTCTACACGGTTTGATTAGAATTTAAATCTAGAACAGAACAAGATGAAATATCATCAGAGTAATTGGGAATCATATTAGGCTTTGTATTTTCTGCTGCATAATCATTTGGTAGCTTTTCTTTCAAAAGTCTCTCTAAATTTGCAATTCTTTCTTCATGAACCTTAATCACAGCATAAAGGTCATGTATTGATACATTGGCCGGCTGATTCTCATTATCTTCTTTACTATTTCTGCAGCCTACTTCTGAATCAAAAAGACCATCTCCATCTTCCAATAAAAGCTGATCATTATTTCCAACAAAATTTTCATTTACAGCATTATCTTTAGACAAACCTGCAGAAGCATCTTCGCACACATTACAGTCTTCATCAACTAACTTATCATTTACAATTTCATCTTTAGACAAACCCGCAGAAGCATCCTCGCGCACATTACAGTCTTCATTAATAGAATTATCTTTTGAGACCAAAAATGGATCATCCCCGTAAGCTTTCCCATCTACATCAACAATACCATTGAAGAATGGAATACTTGAATCAAACTATGCTTGAATCTTCTCTGCAGGAGTTGGATCAAGGCTGACAATTGGAATAGAGTCCTAACAAACAAATACAAACAAAAATGCTTAGGAACAAAAAACCAAATTTAATAAAATATTTGAATACAGTTAGGTATGTGCTTACAGGTATAAATAGACGGTTGTAATGAGATTTATCAAACTTTGTAATGTTTGTCCAGGCAAGATAACGAGGTATGACATTATCCTTTTAGACCACCATTGTTTACTGTTTGGGTAACTCTTCATGATCTATATCTACATAATAAGTTTAATTTTGGTTATAAAAAAACAAATATATTTATACAAGATAAGCATAAAAGGATAAAGGTTTATAAATTATAACCTTGAAAGCCCAAGCAAAACCATATAGATTGTATGTGGCATTGTAGTTTGGGTTTTTCTTCTTCTCATCCAAATGATGCTGCCAGTGTTCATCAACAATGTTGACAGTCCTTTCATAAAATTTTGCCCACATATATTCACCCTAAGGATAGTAATTCCACGCATCCAAATCCTCCACCAATGTCACTAAATGCCTAGGGATATAATTCCTGTCTTATTTACCCATAAACACTAATTCGGCAACAATTAAAAGACAAACCCGAACCGCATCAATATCATGTAAACCTGCCCAACCCTTTTTATCTCTAACAAGGGCCAAAAGATGACATAATTTTAATTTCCTAATATCTTTTTCAGTTACTATATGTGGAAATACGCGCGTGCAAAAACAACTCAAATTCTCATGTTTGAGTAACACAACGCCAAGTCAATAAACTAGTAAGTAAGAAAAATTCTTTCCAGCAAAGTGTAACTTTATGATAGTCAATACGGATTATAATTGGGGGACATTCCAAAAGTAATCGATGAGGACGTTGTTTACACTGTGATGTTGCAAGACATAATGCATCAAATGGTTATCATTGTAGTGAAAAGGAAGATCCAACCAAGACCCAAATACAGTTCTTCTAAATAGGTTCAAACGATTAGGATTGGAAGACAATAGACATTTAATTTCTGAAAGTAATTTCAAAGCTGACCTAACAACTACTTTAACATCATACAACTGAATGGAATCAGTCATGTTAAAAATTGATAGAGAAGAAAGTATGGGTTGATTGATTAAGGGATTACTATGTATTTATGATGCGAGTGTGTGTTCATGGATGGTCAATTGTGTTTTTTTTTGTTTGGTTAAGGTTGATGGAGGAAGAACAGTGACGATGTATGTGTTTTTACTTTTTTGATATATAAAAAGTTAATTTTGATTAGTTAATAGTACTTTTGTCAAGAAAAAATAAGTACTTTTAAAATAATAGTTGCCCTAAAGCATTGGTTGCCCAAAGTACTAGTTGCCCAGTACCTAAAATAAACTAACTTATTAAAAAGACAAAAATGTCCAGTTGCCCTAATACTACTAGTTGCCCGACAGACATAAGGGTACATATACCTTACACATGTAGTATATACTTTTGTACCTTTAGGGACACTTGTCAATTTTTGCATAAGTTGCACCGTTACCCTGGTTGCACGGGTTATTTTTGGAACAAAAAGTCCATTGGATGGAGAATGGCATTTCACATATGGTTTTGGACTCTTTTAAGAATTAGCCCTAAGAAAAATGCTTTAAAATTTGTGCTTTCTACGACTAGTAAGGAGTTGTTGGCCAAGACGAGATATGTATGATAAATGTCTCTTTGCTGATTGTTTTTAATTATAGGACTTTTACTTTTATATAACCAAACTTCTATAACTTTCCCTTTTAGGCTACTGCTACAAAGTGATGTGAGCATCGGAACCAAAAAAGAAGAATCAGTTGAAGTGCGAGACAAAAAGGGAGAACTAGACAAGGGAGAACTGGACTGAAAGTGATGGTGAGAAAAAAAAAAAAGAAAAGAAAAAAAACAAAAAAAAAAAAAAAAAAAAAAAAATATGTTGAGAACGCCAATAGGAAACAATTATTGGTTCTTAAAGTTCGTTGGTCACTGTTTAGTTTGAAATTGATGAATATTATGGTTCTAGATCTGTTTAAATTTTGTGTTTGAATTTTGTGGGTCAAAAATGGTTATATGCTTTTTGATGATCAAGCATAATAAGCAACACTTTTTTTGAAGTAAAATAGATCACTAATAAGAATGTTACATATGATATGGCATGCAAAACTTATAATTGCCTAATGCGATGAACAAAGTAGTAAAATAGAATGCGAAAATACATACACTTAGAAGGATGTAGATGAATTAGCGTTATGCCAAAGAAATAGTATGATTGCGGGGAAAACAAGAGTGCCGATAATTTGATATTAGCTTCTATTTTTTTGGCAGGGTAGACAGTTTAAATTGATATAGGGTTATATAAAATTGAAGTTATGTATCTTTTACTACAAATCAAGCTATATTCCTCTAGATAAACTTAGAATATTGTTGGTAGTGGGCGATAAAAAGCTATATTCCTCTAGATAAACTTAAAATATTGTTGGTAGTAGGCGATAAAGGATTTGCTTTTGCTGCAGACATTTTAACTAAAAATTCAAGTTGTTAATAATGTGAACAAGGTAACAGATTGATAAACATGTTTTACGTGATGTTGCGTTGTTGTTCTGATTGCGTTGATTTGTTTATTGCACTCTTTTCATTGACTTTTATCTTCTTTTATGTTTTCATAAAATTTATATGAATGTTCTGTGAATTGTACAATATGTTCATAAAAGTTGGGCATCAGTTCCCCTCTCACAGTTTCAATCTTTTTAAAACACCCATTTACTGTATGTGGGCTTGCATGTGAGGGTAAAAATCCAACCACACATAATAAGCATTTGTGTGTAGCATTATGTCTTTCAAATGTATTTTATTTGCTTTTTGTTTCTAATTTAAATATGTTGATGAAATAGAATGCTAACATCTAACAATCCTAAGTATCAACACACTGATATAAATGAAAGTAAAGGATAAATGATGACAAAATTTATAATGTTGAGTTTTTAATTTTTAAGTTTTTATTATAATCTTGCTACCACTCTCTAAGTGTTGAATGAATATTCGGAAGTAGAGAATTGGTTGAGGGATAATAAACAACCAGAGGACTCGCTTCAAAAGCACGTTGATCCAAGTCTTCTATCTATCTATATCTATATCTATCTATCTATACTCTTATATAAAATAGAGTTTTTAGGCCTCTCCTTCATAAAGTTTTTCCATAAATAATATAGCTTCTCCTTACAACACATGGCATGGTCAGTCCTTAAATGCGAAATTTGAAAAAGTTACAAGTTACGGCTCTTGATCAATTATATGTTACATTCACTTTGGGCAAGAGTTTTAAAATTAGAAAGTTAGTTGACAATTAACCCATGCATTTAGGAAAGTTTTAAATACGTAATATTACAACTTAGTCTTTAACTGATAAAACTTCTTAAACTTTTGTATATAATTGTTTTGTCTATTGATTTGCAATTATACCTTTCTTATATTAATACTAATTTTGAATATTTAGAACTAGTATAAGAACTAATGAATATGCGAACACATCACACATGTTTCACTATTTCGTTGATAATTTGAGTCCACTAAAAACATAATGTTATTCTAAGTGAAGGGACATTTGTATGTAGAAGTTTGATAAGGTATAATCAAATCTCAGTTGACTACTTAACAAAAACTACATCATTCAAATTCAGTGCCATGTTATTCTTAATCTCTTTGAACTTTTATCTGAATCATTTGAGATATACGTTTTTTACTTTTGTTGTTATTGTTGTTTAGGCTCATGCATTACATAGTTGGTGTTGAAGGTATGCATTTCTTAATCTCTTTAATATTTCTATTAGTATAAACTCCTAAGAATACTAAGGTCTTTTCTTCGCCACATTTTTATTTGTTTATCTAATAACATAATTGTTATATTTGGTTTGTTTTTTCAATAAGAGTTCTTGCTTTATCAGTTTAGAATGAAAGGTAGTTTTATCTTTTAGGCCTCAAAAGACTCGTAGTAGCTGCATTTTTACATTTTTATAATATGCAAGGTGTTGTAAGGCACTTTAATTGTTAGTAAAAAATATGTAATGGGTTAGAGAAGTGAATCTAAGTAATTATTGGGCCGGGCCCAAGGGTGAGATCATGTACTAAATCAAGTAGTGAGATGATTCCCTGCACAATAGAAAGTAAACCGTTAGTCTTATCGTGGGGACGAACCCCATGATTGGACTCCAGCGTGAGAGTAAGTAAACATGTTTGTCAGATAATGTTAGAGTATGTGTATGTAAAATATGATCAGAAAATCATACCTTGTAGGGTGTCAGAGTACCCCTTTTTATAGGTGAGCCAAATATTAGGTTTTCCTAATATTTTGCCTATTTCTGTTAGTGGGCAGTAGTGGGAACGTGTTGGTCAAATGGATACGCTTAGAATCGTCGGGTTTGTGAAGTTAGGCTTGTCTTAGCGTTTCGCCCTTGACTTGCGGAAAGCATACTATAGAAGAACTTCAGACTTGTCTGTTTCTTAGGACATGGCCAGTTGGTATGGGCTTAGTTTTGGCCCATTGTGCTTTGCGATTGTCTTGTTGGGCTTGGGCCTATGTATAATTTATGTATCCAGGCGGGTGTTAAGATTTTTATATGGTCCATCAAGTCACACTAGTCTTAGTGATTCTATTGCGTTGCATTTGTATGCGTGCGGTAGATATTCTAGATCTAGGGTTCGTTTC
Source organism: Tanacetum coccineum (assembly GCA_026074375.1). Classification (NCBI taxonomy): domain Eukaryota; kingdom Viridiplantae; phylum Streptophyta; class Magnoliopsida; order Asterales; family Asteraceae; genus Tanacetum; species Tanacetum coccineum. The sequence continues at coordinate 31,207 of BQNB010051306.1, forward strand.
TACTCCTTGTATTTTTGTGTCCTCCGTGCTTGTCTTTCCGTGACGTTCCGTTGCCCTTGTTTAGTGCGGTAGGGTGCGTGGTCTTTGTGGCCTTTCACCTTTGACTGATTTGGTGGTTAGTCAATGCTTAACTGTATCACTATTTTTACTTTTCATTTGGCGTTGAGTGGATAAGTCATAGCAGTGGTGCATTTGAAGGAGCTTGCACTTACTATACCGAGGGTATAAATACTCGGTGTGGTTTTCACTATTTCCTTTTTCATCTTCTCGAATAATAATCACCATTGTTAAAAAGTTCTTCAAGCTTTTTAAATCTGTTCCCATTTGTGCCCTATCTCGAAGAATTTTAGGCTTTCAGGTTAGGCCCCAATCCCTGCTTACTTTTATCATGAGCAATATTGCAGATATAAAGTCGGTTCTTACTCTAAGAGCTCTAATTTTTTTTTGCGAAACGTATCGTATTCCTGATGAGGTTCATCCACAATTGCCTAGCCCTAACCAAACAATTCATGAAATGCATACGGGCAAAATAGGTGTATATACTAGATTCTTCGAGTATGCCAATTTTCGATTACCACTTTTCTTGTTAACGTGCTCAGACATTATCACATCCATATATCCCAACTATCCGTTATTGGTGCGGCCAAGGTGTCTCATTTTGAGATCATTTGCCGTGGGCACAGTTTTGAGCCAACGGTTGGGCTGTTCCGTTGTTTTTATGTTAATTCCAAGAACATAGGCTGGATGTCGTTCGGTAAACGCCAGGGAAATGATGCCATTTGTTATACGAAACCCTTAGACTCATTAAAAAGTCGGAATGATCGTTTCTTTTGGGTCAACGCTTTTGCTTGTCCTGCCTCCTTTCCATGGAATACTAGCAAAAGCGTGTCGAATGACCCTTTTCCTAAGTCTTCTCAATATAACGCGGAACATTATTCTACCCTTGTTGCATATCCGGCTCCTTTCCATAAGTATCTGGAACCTTTCCTTTGCTTAATAGGAATTAGCCGTAACTATACCTTGGATGAAGATACGTATCCCCAGTTTCTGCGTGATAATGATAAGGGTGGGTGCTTATTATTATGTCTTAGTTGTGTTCTGCCTTTTTATCATTTTTACTGACCGTTTTAATCTTTTCTCTTTTTGTGTAGAAATGGATTTGTTTTCCTTTATCCGAACTGCCAATCCTACAAAGGTGAGGGTTGATAAGAGGCAGTGTGCGGAAGGTGAACCAAAGTTGTTGGATACCACTGTGGGGCATGTTGTTCCGCTCTTACCGGTTGCTCGTGCTCGTGCCTCAAGCGAGCTAGAGGCATGCGTAGACAAGCTTTTTGACGAAGAAGGTAGTGGTGGTCAGATGGAGCAGGGTGATTCTGCGAGTGGTGGGCATGGTGTTGGTATTCCGAAAGTTAGTGAAACTGCGGAAATTGTTGCTGAAGACGCAGCTCCTGTGCAACCAAAGCGTCAAAGAAAAAGGAAAACAATTGTTTCTAATGCCGTTGGACCTTCACACCCTCGTAAGAAGTTAAAGGAAGATCACGAAGCTTTAACTAGGCCATCAGTTGCTGGTAAATCTATGTCCGAGCTCCAGAGGTTACTTGCTAGAGCCGTGTTGAATCCGAAGGTTGGGATTGCGGCCATACCTACCCTACCCTTTATTACTTCTTTTGTGTCCGTAACACCAGAGCGAGAGAGTGAGGATCAAACTGACTCTATGGTCGGGGCTAATCTCCGAACCATTACTGCTCCTCCAAGGTTTGTCATATCTTTAGATTCTTCTCACCATTCAGGTGCTAATATTGCGGAAGCTGAAGTTGATTCTTTTGCCAGGCCTTCTATTCTGTTGATGACAGTGGCCACTATCGTTACTTCCACAGTTGATCCTGCTACAACTGTTAAAGAAAAATTTGTTGAGTATTCTATTTTTGGTGGTGATTCTTCTGGTGGTGGGGCTGACCACACCGTAGGGGGCTTTTCTGACCTTACTGGCAGTCACTTTATTGTTGGTGGTATCCGCACTAT
>BQNB010051307.1:6848-9348 GCA_026074375.1 Tanacetum coccineum
AGGTCCGCCCTTGACCACACACTACACTAAACACACTATGCCTACCATTGCAGGGACATGAATAATCACAATTTAAAACACAATGACACACACCCTAATAACTAAATTAACTAACCATTTAATTACTTTATAATAATAACAATCGAAAAAATAAAACCTCGTTATCGAAAAACGCAATAATCACAATGCCATAACAATAATTCAACTTAACAAAAGATTCTCACCTGCCCTTTTTCACCAACAACAACAATCTCATCCTCCTCATCCTTATCCTTATCCTCCCCGCCATTCTTCGACTCGTTTCGACCGCTCACCGCCTCATTCGGATCACTCTCAAGAACAACACAGTCATCATCATCATTAAGTTTTTGATGGTGAGTTGCCACGTCATCATGATTGGAAACATCATCAAGTAAGTCGGTTAACCACTTATGATCATCATTATCTGAATTATGATTAGTTGTTTCTTCTTCTTCTTCTTCATCGGAAGATATGTCCACAATTATAGTGCTTGGGTCCATCACTATTGTTCATTAAATATTTGAAATTAACAAATTTTATAAAGAAAAAAACGGATTAAAGAATAAAAAGGGTAACAAAAAGGCCTAAAATTGAAGAATAATAAGAACCCTAATAAGATAGCGTGTGTTGGAAGGTTAGGGTTATTTGGGGGGTTTACTGAGTGGGTGACTCGGATTGACTCGGTTGGAGATTAATACTGGGGGTGTGAATCGGGTTGGGTCGGTCGGGTTCGGGTCAATCGGGTCAAAGCTCAAAAAAACATACCAGAAACGACCTTGTTTAAAACTCGGGTTCGGGTCAATCGGGTCGGGTCAATTCGGGTTCGGGTCAACCCGAATTTGAGTAAAATGACAAAAAAAAACTTTTTTTTTTACTTTTTAAAATAGAAAATCTATTAATTTATATTGAAAAAAAATTTTAAAAAAATATTCGGGTTGACCCGAACCCGAGTTAGCCAAAACATTTTAACCCGAGACCCGACCCTATTTAGAACTCGGGTCATTCGGGTTGACCCGAATAAGATTTTTGACCCGAGTGACCCGACCCGAATAGGCTCGGGTCGGGGTCGGGTCAGCTTTTTTGACACCCCTAAATATGACACGATTAAGACTCCAATAGACAATTCTTTTGTATTTGTTTCCTTTTCGAACTACTCCCTCGGTCCAAAATTATTGAAAAAAAATAGATACTTTAAAAAACCATCATCATTACATCTGTTTATTTCTTACTTTATGCAAGATGACAGTTTTATCCTTAACTAATTAATCTAAAACTTTTTTAATGTTTAGTGAGGGTAATATAATAAGCTCAAACTATATTTCTTATTTATTTTTAGAACTGAACAATTATTTTGGAACAACCCGAAATAGAATAATGTTCAATAATTTTAGGACGGAGGTAGTACTTTACTTAGAAAGTACGGTATAAAATATATATGTTTAAAATTTAAAAAAATTAAGGCTACCCACAATACTAATGCTTAGCGGTCTACATTTTTCCTATCATCTCAGATTTCTTTCTTCCGCGATCAACATGCGACCTTTTAGGCACAGTAAAACGACTGACACTACAAAAAACATACCTCACAAAAATACATTTTAAGTAGGTCGAGCGGTCGACCTACTTCTCCCAAAAATCAACAGGCGGCCGATTCGAGTGAAAAGGTTTCAATGGTGACGACTTGGTCGTGTGTGTGGGTGGTTTTAAATATTTGAAAAAAAAAATTAGATTATGATACATTTATCTAGTAAAATTTTAAATTAGTTATAGTTATGTTATTAGATTAAAACTTACAAATTTTGTTGGTTTAAAACTTAAAATTTTTAAATTAGTTATGTTATTAGATTAAAATATGTTTATTTGTAAAAATCATTCATGTTATTAAATATTTAAAGATTTAATTTTAATTTAGATCATTAAATTCTTCTTTAATTTCACGTAATTATATTTTCATAATACGAGGCATGCAGACCCGTGCGATGCACACGGCTTGTGTCAAATTTTTTTCTCATGTGGTTGCTTGCATAATGATTTTGTTAGAATATTGATGCGTTAGTCTGATTGTGTATACTTTGGGAATTGGCCGTGTAATGTTTAGATGCGTTGTTGAACATGCAAACCCGTACGATGCACACGGGTTGTATCTAAGTGTTTATTGCACAATGATTTAGGCTACTTCAAAATAAGCCTTAAGAAAGGAATAGTAATAATTAAGTGATTTTTTAAATTTTTTCTCGTGAAATACATGTTGGACCAATGTCAAATAATATTTACTTATCTATATTCTACATCTTTATTTATAGCTCGCACCACTCGTAGTTTGGCTCAAGTAACGGAATAGACAAACAATAATATACAATACAATAATAAAAAATATACAATATTTTGGATATACGTAGTAAAAAAACATGCACATCCTAATTGGTAGAGTTTATATAGTGACTCATAGTGAGGATATGAAGAGACTTTATAAATAGCA
>BQNB010051307.1:14348-41059 GCA_026074375.1 Tanacetum coccineum
GTTTTCGGATATTATCTTTGGGATGCCTTGAATTGAGGTTTAGTGTTATACCTATTTAGGCCTAGGGACGGTCTCGGTGTCAAGCCGGGATGGGTAGATTTAGGCCTACGAGTTAAGCTTGTCTGGAAATAAGTGTAGTGATTAAGCTAAGCCAACAGATTGACTTGCACTCGATTTAGTTTATGGAATAAGTCTATATCTAGGAATTAAGGTGGTTAGGGTCCAGTATGAGCTTATGGACTAGACTTGTAACACCCCCAAAAATGTGTCGCAGCGGAAATGTGTCCGGGGGCGTTACTTCATAATACAACAGCACAAGATACAAGAGAACGACCTCTAAATGTGTCGTTTGAAAAGTAATCTCGTTGATTTTCTTGAAATTGATATAAGACTTGTCCCATAATTGCATCACAATGAAAAGCTTGAAAATGATACAACGAGATTTGATCATTTGCATGTAAGTAGAAACCCATGAATGAAATCTTGTCAAATTTAGACTCCAGTGCACATCAAGTAAGCCAAGCATCTAATTCACCTGAGAAAAACATGCTTAAAAGGGTCAACATAAAGTTGGTGAGTTCATAGGTTTTTGTAAGTATAAATGTTGAACCAAAGTTCTGTAAAGCGTGTATGACCGTTTCAATCCTTGAATGTTCTTCCAAAATGTATGTATGATTTTTAGAAATCAAAGAGTTGTAAAATATGCATGACCATTTCAATCCCCAAATAGTCACAAAATGTACGTATGAAAATTGGACCGCAATTGTCCAAAGTATGTATTGCCACTTTATTCAAAGCAACGTAAATATTCCTATGTGTATAAAACAATGATTACAATTACTCTAAGTTCATGAAACCGATGCTCTATGTACCCATCGTAGGTGTCCCCTCCAAGAACACCCGGGCAGTAATGAAAACCATATGTACCCATCACAGGTGTCCCCTCCAAGAACACTCGGGCAGTAATGAATATGTACCCCTCGCAGGTGTCCCCTCCAAGAACACCCGGGCAATAATGACTGTGTACCCCTCACAGGTGTCCCTTCCAAGAACACCCGGGCATTTACTTGTAGTTATCAGTTCAATCCGCTTAAGCTAATTCGTAATCATTTCAAAAGTAAAGTATGTATTTGAGACCAAAAATAAAGTCAAATAATGTATCCCATAGCGAGCTATGTAAATGAGTATGTAAACCAATTTGTAATCAACCATGTAAATGCATTTGCAAACAAGCATGTTCTCACCCCAAAAATATATGTAAAACAAGTAAAACATGGGGCTATAAACTCACCTCGATGTTGTAGAACGATTGGCAGGAATGCGCATATTAAGCGCCAGACAAAACGGAAACTGGAACGGCTCGACCAAGAAGTTGCGGTTTATCTTAACGGTTCTATCCTACTAGCCTAGGATAATGTATTTGGGTTTTCCGATGAATGAGTACATCAACGCGACACGTTGATAAAAGATTTAGATTTAAAGTTGTAATAGCTTGGTGGTTGGTTAAATAAAATAAATCAAGAAGTAAACGCAAAGGGTGTAATATATTCCGTATATATTACATAATGAAAAATGACCAAGTATATAATTCATACTGTGAATTATATAACAAATAAAACCAATCAAATAAATAATCGAGGTATATAATACTTTGCAATTATTATATAAGAAATGTGAGAAAAAGAATTGAAACAAAATGATTCGACACGTGTTCGGAAATCACCAAACAAATTAACAAAGATTTCTTGCATATAAGTAAGCACACGTTTTAAAGTTACAAATTAGGTAAACGATGTTTGTGAAGTGTTTCCAAAATGGTTACCTCATTTGTAAATGTATAGTTCTCGTTTGTTTGTCGGGTTATTGTATAATTACAAGTAAATAATCTTAAGACTATAACTTAATCCTCTTTATCGGGTTTCCAAATATAATAGAAGTTTTAAACGAAAAATATTAAGTATAGAAATTTATAGAAATTTCGGCATGACTTATTCGTTTATACAACGTTTTCCATTTTCACAAAATTCAATATTTTCCCCTTTAATCAATAAGTATTGCAAATCTTCGCATTTTTCAAAATATCTATATTTAGACAAGATTTAGAAAGGACACAATAAATAAACCAAACACGCCATAGAGGCTGCTGTCCCAAACGCACCCTTATGGGTCGTTGACCATCGAAACAAACACCCTATGTGGGTTATAAAACGCAGATCCAAACGCACCCTAAAGGCTATAAGACACAAAAACTAAAATAATAATAACATATTTATTTAACCATTAACCACCATTTAATCCAGTTTTTATATTTTACCAAAACTTGTAACATGTTTTATTAGCCGATTCATATTAACCCAAACGCACCCTTATTGGGTTTTCTACTATCCCAAACACACTCTTACGGTGTTTCTGCTCACCCAAACACACCCTTATTGCGTTGATGTGTTAACCCGGCACCAAACGCAACCTCCTGTTGTTGCTTGCCGCAGTATCGCCCTAGACAGTCAACCCCCAAATTGCAACCCTTTTGGGCGTTTCTCTTCTATCTTCTTCTTCATCCCTCGGCACACAAAAACGCCCACTGTTGGTGTTAACTGCTAACCTTAACCTGCCAAACAAAAACACCACTGTTTGGTGTTATCCAGCAAACCAAACACCCTTGTTGGTGTTAACTGCCAAAGCAAACACCCCTGTTTGGTGTTATTCAGCAAACCAAACACCCCTGTTGGTGTTAACTGCCAAACCAAACACACCCTTTGTGCTGTTTTATAAACTAAAAACTAACAGCACCCATATGGTGGTGACTTGTTGAAACCAAAACACACCCTTTTGTGTGGTGGTGAACTGCCAAACTCACACCATGGGGCGGTGGTGACTGCAAACTGCAAACCTTTGGTGTGATACGAACAAACAAACGCACCCTTGGTGCTACCAACAAACCAACGCACCCTATGTTGGTGGTTTTATAAAACCACACGTACCCCTTTTGGTGCTGACATAAACCCAACGCACCTTATGTGGTGTTAACCACATAAACTAACACACCCCGTTGTAGTTTATAAAAACCAAACGCCCCTATGTGGGTGAATTTGCCAAACCCAACGTACCTTTGTGGGTCTGACCCGAAACCTAACGCATCCTGATGGGTTGAGACCAAAGCCAAACGCACCCTATGGTGGTGCGTGACTGAGGTGGTGATGATAGAGAGATGGTGACAGCGGGGTGGTGGGGATGACGAGGGTGTTGATGGTGAAGGGGTGGCAGTGGAGATGATGTTGATGTGGTGGTGAGGGTGGTTGTTGTGGTGTCGGTGGTGGGGTGGACGTGATGGTGATGTTGGTGGCATCGCTTGGAGATGGTGACGGTACGCGGTTGAAGGAGATGGAGGTGATGGTGGCGTCGAATGAAGATGGTGGTGGATCTGTGGTGTGGCAGCGGATGTGGCGGCCGGTCGTCTCGCCAGAGATGGGAGACGGCGCCGGAAAACATAGTATGTGTGTGCTAGGTTTTGTAAAAAAATGAAGTAACCCTAATGGGTTATAATTATATATATGAAAGTATGAAAATGGAGTGGCAAGTGTAAAATAGCTTAGGGTTAATGGTGTAAATATTTTCACAGGGACTAAAAGTGTAATTTTTGTTAAATAAAGGTTCGGGACTCATTTGGGCTAGTTAACGGTGAATTCAAGACACGAAACTTGCGTCATTGCATTCCAAATGATTTTTTCTATAAAAATGAGTATTTGCTTGGTTGTATTTCATAAATGTTTTTATTAAAACTCATTTAAAATGTTTATCAATTATTGGGTATCGCTTTAAGCTTTCACCGTAAAATAAGTTTTAACTTGAACCTTCGCGTTTTTAGCAGACGTTTTCTGAATAAACTGATAAATAATTTATTAAATATTTTTATTTAATAACGGTGATAATTAAATGTAATTTAATTATTTTCATGTCGGTACGCGTTGTTTTCATTTTCAAAATTTTTGCGAGGGTATTTCGGTCATTTTCTGCTTGTTTGCGGGTCTCGGGCAAAACTAAAAAGTTGTCCGAAATGTCGTTTTACATCAAACTTCTTTAGAGTCCGAGTTGTGAAAACGTGATCTAGCAGGTCGTTTTTGATAAGTCAACTTAAAAATAACATATATCTTCTCGTTTTCAAGTAAAATAAGTTAAAAATAAATTTGCACGTGAGAGATGTGTAATAATAAATATGATTTATTATTAAAATATGTTCTGAAAATTTTACCGGTTACGCGGTAATCGTTTTTATGTGACAATAAAAGATCAAAAGTCAAAAAGTCAAGTTGGACCCGAAAAGTCAAAGGGTAGCATAGTCATTTAAAATTTCAAAATTTGCTGGTTGTTACAAGACTGGACTGGCTTGCTAAACTACGAAGGTAAGCTTAAACTATAGTAAAGCAATAATTTATTGGTCCTCGATAGTACATCTTTGACTATTTATACCGAAAGAGATGAACCATTGTCGACGATTTTCAGATTTAGTATCATATCAGCTGCCTTGGGAGCCATGTAAATAGATGAGATAAATAAACAAATCAATAACATAAATAATTGGATGACAAAAAAACATTTGCCATTCCACTCGGCACCTCATTTGCTACTAATTTAGTCGAACCTTCCACTGCCCATCAGAATTGGGTATGCCATCTATCTGGTATGCAACATTTGATCACTTGATCCATATCAATCCAATCCATTCTCTAAGCATACTTTTAAGCAAACCCAAATAAACCTACCAAAATTCAAATATCTCTGCATTGAAACTCAGTCGACCCGTTTCGACCACTGTTAGACAAAGTGCCTCACTCAACTGATTATTTACTTTGGAACTGTTTAATACAAACCCTTTTAGGAGGTTCTAGTTACAATAAGGCGCTGCTTACTTATATCTAAACGTTAACACGTGAGGTTTTGACCGATAGGAATACAATTCCAAGAATGTTATCTGTTTGCAGGTTGTCGCGTAGCTTGTTATTAGGAAAGCAACTTGGTATGTGCTTAATTACACATACCTTTTACCTATAAAAACGATCCTCAATGACAAAAAACGAACATAAAATGCCAAATATGTGTGTGTTTTGCTATTTGTGTTGTGTAGGTATTAGATATTCACTAAAAGATAAAAACGAAGCCAAAACCGACAAAACCAAGCACGGGAATGGAATGAGCGTGAAAATTCGAAGCCAAAGACGTGTGCATCTTAAATGGGCTAACCCATACCAAGTTAATGGGCCGAGTCAGCCCATTAAGCTTTTCTATTAAATCAAAAGTCTTTATAAAGCCCAAAATCTAATTAATAAAATCTGGCCCAAACTAAATTAAAAAGCCTAAACCACTTTAACAGCCCATAACCCTGTTAGCCCATTTATCCTATAACCTTTTCACCGTTAGTCCTTAGGGACTAACATAGTTAGTCCCTGACTATTGCATAGTTGGTCCATGAGCCTTACTCCGTTAGTCCTTTACCCCTAACTCCGTTACAAATCAAACCCCTAAACCACTCTCCTGCCAAAACCTACTATTCACCCGTCTCTTTCATTTCACCCTGCAACCTGACAAAACAAACTCACACCTCACTAACACATTTCCCCAAAATACAAATCCACCTTAGCAATCCCATATTATTTGATTGGCTGATGGAACATGACAAGAATCAAGGGCTCAGATGGATTAAAGATTAGAATGGAAGGCCAGGATGAAGAGCTCTCAAGCCTCTCACACAACAAGCACAAGAAGCACACCAAGACCTAGAACCTTCTCATTCGTCTATAAATAGTGGCCATTAGGGCAGAATTTAGGGCATCTATCTTTTATTGTAATTTTCAGCTTAAATTAGTTTATATTAGCTTATTATAACTTTATTTAAAGTCTTGTAATGTTTTTTAAGTGTTAATGAAATTTATGTTTTTATGTTAAATTATGTTTTAAAGTTAATGAAGTTTATGTTTTAAAAATGTTTGTTAAGCTCTCTTAAACTCTTGTTCTCTTTACTTAAGTTGTTTTACTTAAGCAAAATAAGCTTTTCCATAGCTTATAGTGTTTAAGTTATTTTTACTCAAAAATCACTCAAAAGCTTTAATGGAAGATAAGCCGGATTTGGAAGGGCTTATAAGGTTTTACTAGCTTGTTTTTAACAAGCTAGAGCTTTGTAGATAAGCTCTAAGAGCATTTACTACCCTTGTTTAAGCAAAGGGTTTTGTAAGTTCACTTTTCCATTTTTAGCTTAAAACTGTCTTAGCTTATATAACTGCTTATTTACTGTTTCTATTTGCTTATTAGTGCTTATTATCTCTTAGAAATGCTTAATATGTTTAGTTTATAGATTATAGATCATTAGTTTAAGTTTTAGATAAAATCTGTCTTGTTTAGCTCAAATCTGCTTATTCTGTTTGCTTATAGTTAAGTGATTATTGAAGGTTGGAATTTGCTTATTAATGCTTAATATGCTTAGTTTATAATCTGTTTTTATAAATCTAAGCTTAAATCAGTTTATTTCAAGTTTAAAATGAAATCAGTTTTGTTAAAGGGGTGTTTGGCTTAGCAGTTTTAACCAAGTGTTAAAACTGCTTGAATGCCTTTTGGCTTTTAAGTCAACTTTGTTAAGCTGTCATTAAGGTTATAAGTTAGTTTATAAAAGTTTTTAAGGTTCAAAACTCAGTATTAAGGTTTTATCTACTTGTGATTTGAATCTGTGAATCATAAGCTTAGTCAAACTGCTTAAATGATTAGATCTTTGAATGTGGCTTTATGGTGTTGTTTTTATGCATGTTTAAGTCTCAAAATGAAGTAGAAACAAGGTTACATAGGTCTGCTATTGTGGTTTGTGTTTCTGTCAAAATCTGTCAAAGTTCATAGTACCAGTTTTAAAAGTTAAAAGTCCATTTTCAATCTTAATTCTAGGTTAGTTGTTAGTTGTTTTAGGGTTTGAATTTGATAGCATAAGCTATTTGTAGTATAAGCTCAATCTGTTTGAGCTTATTTTTGAGTTTAGCTTTCATTTGCTAGCTTAAAAATAGGGCTGCAGTTTGTCATTTTAGCTTTTATAAAAACTTGAAAAAACCAAAAACATAGGATTTTAAGTGTAATCAGCCTTTTTCATTTGTCATTTTATAGCTTATTAATGTTCCTAAGTGCTTAATTTTTGTTTTTAGCTTTTAGACATTAGCTTAATGATCTAGTAGCTTAAAAATTAGCTTAAAGTTGCCTCATTAGACTGTTTTTAGTTTTTTTTTAGTTTTTTTGTTAAAAGCTAATTTGTATTTATGAACTTATGGCTTTATTGGAATTTGCTTATTCCTGGGGTTTAGGTTTTAGCTTAATAATTGAGGTTTAAGCCTTTAGTAGTTTATTTGGAATAAGTGTGGCTTATTAGGTTTCATGTGTCGCAAAACAGTGAGTGTCAAAGCTTTTAATGCATTTAAAGTGAATCTGCATTTTAAGATAATTTCTTAGCTTATTTTTATAGTTTTCTATAAAAAGTCATTTCACAAAAAAGTTGCTTTTTTCATCCTTGTTTAATCGTTATCAGAAAAATAATTTGCAAATTAAATATGTTGGGAGTGAGGAAGTCTCATGGTTCGAACCCGATACTTAACCTCACTCAACCAACACATTAACACCCCACACACTTTCCAACTTCCCTGGGGTTCTTTTTTCGTTCTTAGGTTTGTTACCATTGTATTTAAGGGAGTTTTTCCCTTATAAGCCATCAGCCTTTTTGGGCTTATTTCCAGCTTATTGAGATAAGCTGGTAGACTCATTTTCTTTTTCTTAGGTTTTTAACTGTTCAAAGCATTTTTCCTAATTTTTTTAGATTTTTATAAAATAGTTTAATATTTTTGATAATATTTTTAGATAAAATTAGTTTTTAATTCATAATAAATAAAATGAAAGTCAAAAAAATATAATTATTTTTTCTAAAATTATTTTTAATCATTTAGGACCTTTAAAAATTAAAGTTTCATTTTTAGGATTAAAATTTGGTAATTTAGGTTTTTATGGCTCGTTTTTAGATTCCCGTTAACGTTTTTAGTTTAAATTTTTAATTGCTTTCGTTTTTAGTTTGTCTTTATTTGTTTTTGCATGTTAGTTGTAGAAATAGAATCCAAATCAAATCTTGATCATTTAGTCACGCGATCACAAACTTAATCACGATTCTTAATTCACGCCTCGTCGGGATACGACCCGGAAAGGTTTTGAATTTTACTTTGGTTAAAAGTAATCTTCTTAAAAACCTTTTCACTTTCTCTCTTACTATTTGATATTCGGGATTTTAGTTATATATATATATATATATATATATATTATTATATATAGGCTTTTAGAATTATATTAATTTTTTGGCGCCGCTGTCGGGGAGGTGTGTGCAATTATCGTGTTTACGTTTGAAGATTAGTGTTTGAAGACCCTTCCCCGTGAAGTTATCGCTTTCATTTGTGAATATTTTTAAGTAATCAAAAATACCAAAAAAATTGAAAAACAACAAAAACAACCGTTGTGTCACTTGTGAAATCGGCTCACCTTTAGATTACAAACTATAAGAGAGGTTTAAAGAGGGTTGATCCTACGATCTTCGACCCGAAAGGAGAATGTTTTTAAAACGCTTCGCGCTTACCCGCTCCTCCGCTTCTTTGTGCGTTTTCTAAAGAGTTATCGTACACTTGTTTGATTATCGGTTACAAAAATATTTTTTCTTTTTATTTCTCTTATTTTATTTTTAGTTCATGCGCACTCGCTCTTCGTCAAATTTAATTGCTGAATCTTCAACGACTCTGAAACGTCGTAATTGTAGACGTTCCAAGAAAAGAGTCGAACCGTTTTCTCTTGAAGAGAGTCCCGTAGTTACGATGGCCGATCAACGTACTATGGCGGAATTACTCCAAGCACCCACCGAGGGTTACGGAGATGCTATCGTTATTCCCGCTATTCTCGCGAAGAATTTTGAGCTTAAACATGGTTTTCTAAATCTTGTAACTTCAATTTTTTTTACGGATTTGAGAAAGAAGATCCACATGCTCACATTCGTTGGTTTAACAAGATTACTTCCACAATTAAGTATAGAGATGTGCCTAATTCGTCGATTAAGCTTATGCCTTTTCCATTTTCTATCAAGGGGGCAACCCGGATTTGGCTCGAAAAAGAACCCCCTCGTTCTATTCTTACTTGGGAAGATCTTGTTTCCAAGTTTATTATCCAATCCTTTCCTCCTTCAAAAACTACAAATCTCCGGAATGAAATTACGGATTTTCAGCAACGTTTTGATGAATCATTTTGTGAGGTATGAGACCGTTTCAAGGATCTCCTTCGTGCATGCCCTCAACACGGTTTTACGGAGTTGCATCAACTTGATACCTTCTACAATGCTTTAACCCCAACCGATCAAGATTCTTTGAATGCCGCCGCCGGTGGTAATCTTTTGACTAAAACTCCTCGAGATGCTTTGACAATTATTGAAAACAAGTCAAAAGTTCGCAACTCACAGAACAAACCGATTGTTTCAAAAGTGAGTACGAATGCTCCTTCTTCTTCTACACCTCATTCTCCCGAGATTGCCGCTCTTGTTGACGCCGTTAAGGCTATGCTTCATCAGAAATCTTCTCCTTCTGCTTCCGTGAAAGAGGTTGAGGAAATTTGTGTTACTTGTGGTGATCAACATCCTTACCACCAATGTCTTGCCACTGATGGCAACGTTTTTCTGGAATATCAAGATAATATTTAAGGATATGTTTCGGCAGCCGCAGTAAACTATAATCAGGGAAATACCGGATACCGTCCTCAGAGCGTAGCTAACCAAATTCGACCACCGGGTTTTGCTCAAACGAATGTGCAAAATAATCAAACCCGGTACAATCAAGGTTACAATCAAAACCGAGGAAACAATCAAGGAAATCCGAGTTATCAAGCTCCGATTCAGCAAACTCAAGTTGCTCCTTCGAATGAATTGTCAAATTACAAGAAGATAAATGATGCTAATATGAAAGCTATGCAAAATCAAATAAATAATGTGAAAAATGAATTGAGAAATGAAATGCAAAATTCAATACAAACTTCAATGTCAAATCAAACCAATGAGCTTAAGAATATGATGGCTAGTTTTTTTCTAAATGAATACCGCTTCTTCTTCGGGTACGGGTTCACTTCCTAGCAACACCGTTGCTAACCCGAGAGGTGACTTAAAAGCAATCACCACCTAAAGTGGTATTTATTATGATGGACCTCTATATCCACCTCTTCCCAAGGTGGTGGAACGAGAACCCAAGGTGACAAAGGATACGGTATAACCAAGTATCGAAAACATCCAACCTTCGGTAGTCCAAATTCAAGCTCCAATTGATGAGTCCATTGTTGCTCCTAAGCCTAAACCATTTATACCTTATCCTTTGAGAGCCAACAAATAGAAGCTCCATGAAAAAGTTGATAAGCTAGCTTCAAAATTTGTTGAAATCTTTAGGGAATTACATTTCGAGCTCAGTTTCGTGGATGCTCTTCTACATATGCCAAAATTTGCTTCAATGTTTAAAAGTCTCCTTAATAACAAAGAAAAAATGTTTGACTTAGCCAAAACACCGGTGAATGAGAATTGTTCGGCGGTTATCTGGTATATGCTTAATTACACATACCATTTTCCATCAAAAACGGACTTAAATAACTAAAAACGTACCAAAAATACATTGTATTTGTATGTTTTGCATTTGTCTTGTGCAGGAAATGGATATTCAAGAAAAGAACAAAAAGAAAGCAAAAAACAACCAAACCAAGTACGGGATGGAAAAGACAAAGTCAAATCGAAGCCAAAGTCAAAAAGTCAACAGGAAAGTCAACCCCGAAAAAGTCTAAAGTCCCGTTTTTACACCATAATACCCAAAAAAATGAAAAAATTTAAAAAATTTCAAAAATAAAATAAGTGTTTTATCACAATGTTGACTTTTCTGCTGGGTAGAATAAGAATAAATTTTGACTCGATCGAGCGTGTTGAGCTCTTAGCTTTGTCCCTTAACCTTTATAAACTTGTCTAAGCTAGTTTATTTGACTAAGCATTCACGAATCTTTTTATTTGCGAAGAAGAAGAAATGATAGAGTTAATTATGAGTTAGATGCTAAACAGGGATTAGTTGGAAATCTTAAGATCTCATAAGTGTAGTTTGTGGCTTTTTCTCCCATAAGCTCCTAACCTGACTAATAATACATGCTCTTTTTGAAAATTAAACTTAAATTAACGATTTTTGAAAGTTTACGTGATAAGTCAATAATTTATTTAGTCTTAGTTCAAATTTATACTTAAATTTTCTAAAAATAATTTTTTCTATATCATGGTAATGTAAATGAACTCACCTTGAGTAAATGAATGATCGAGGAATAACAGAAATTGCGTCACGATAAAGACGGAAAGCAACCTAATTAGATGTAGGTATATATGTGATGTTATTTTATAAATTTTGGGTATTGGGTATAAATGTAGGTATTTGTTGAAGCGTAGAAAAGTTTTGGCGCTTTTGGGTATGCCTAAACGTATTTTATCGCGAAACTAAACACTTTACGTGACCAATAAAAATAAAATGAACAAAGTTAATTATTACTTTCGTAAAAATAATATATTGCTTGTTTGACGAAAACTTTAATTCGTTTGGTGTCTGTTACGTTAATTGTTGATTTTTAGTTTACGCGATTTAATTATATGATAAGAATTAAAAGTAAACGAGTACGAAACTAAAATAAAATAAATGGTGAAATTATGACGAAATAAATAGCGTCATAAAATGACCTGAAAATACGGAATGTTACATCGGCCGGAGTTAAGTGCTCCTCCTCCTCCTCCTCATCCTCATCATCTTCATCCCCTTCATCCTCTTCATCCTCTCCTCAATCAAATGGCGTGGTTGAAAAGAAAAATAGGACACTTCAAGAAATGAGTAGAACTATGTTGAATGAGGAATCGTTACCACAAAAGTTTTGGTGTAATGCCGTAGATACTTCAACATATATTCTCAACCGAATTCTTATTAGAGCCATTCTAGGAAAAACACCTTATGAACTCTTGAGAGGTAGAAAACCTACTCTTGACTATTTTAGATTGTTTGGAAGCAAGTGCTTCATTTTGAACACCAAAGACTACCTTACCAAGTTTGACCCAAAGTCATACAAAGGTGTCTTTTTAGGTTACTCCCAAAATAGTAAAACTTACATCATCCTTAATAAACACACTAAGAAAATCAAAGAATCACTCAACGTGACATTCGATGAAACTCCTCCACCCTCTAAGACATCACCTTTGGTGGATGATGACTTAGATAAAGAAGAAGCCATTAGGGAAATCGAAAAGAAAAACCTAGAAAATGTTGTTCAGGATGAAATATTAGAAATTGACAAAATAGTTAATATTAAGAAATCTAGGAACCATCCTAGTATGTGCTTAATTACACATACCTTTTACCTATAAAAACAAGCCTAAAATGACCAAAATATATCAAAAATGCATTGTATTTGTGTGTTTTGTGATTAATGATTGTGCAGGTAACGGATATCAATTAAATGGACAAAAACAAAACATAAAGGACAAAACCGAGCCCGAGAATGGAAAGAGCGTGAAAAGTCAAAGTCAAAGTCAAAAAGTCAACAAATCAAAGACGAAGCCGAAAATGAAGAAATCTTAAATGGATCAACCCGCACCCATTTAATGGGCCGGGTCAGCCCATTAAGACTTTATCTAAAAGTCTTACAATATAAATAAGCCCAAATCCCTTTTAAATCAAACCTGACCCAAAACAATTAATATAAGCCCAAACACTTAACTTTGTTAGCCCATTACCCTTTTTAAACCTATTTCCTTTTACATAGTTAGTCCCTAAAGCTTTTCACCGTTAGTCCTTAAGGACTAACATGGTTAGGATTAGTCCCTTATAACTAACACCCCTTAACCCCGTTACCCCAAAACCCAGTCAAACAAATCAAACCCATTTCCCGCCAAGTCACTATTCATTATCTCTGTCATCTCGACCCCTGCACCCCAAAACAAACCCATTAGTTTCCACTTCAACCCCACCCCAAAAGAGGACAATTCCACCTTGGCAATCCTCTCACTTCCCATTCGTCAATGAATTGAAGAACCAAATGAAGGGCTGTGATGATAAGACTTGGTGAACAAGATTTTTGGATGGCTGTGATGAGAATTCTACTCACTCACACAGAAAACACAACCTCTCACTCACTCACAGAAGAAGCACAAGCTTGAAGACCCCAAGAGAGCAAAATTCTTCTATAAATAGGGACTCTTGTAAGCCCTTGGAGGCATCTAGTTTTACAGCTTATTTTAGTTTACTTTTTATCTTATTGCATTTTTTCAAGTCTTGTAATGTTTTTCTAAGTTTAATGAAAAGTTGAGGTTTTTATGTTTAGATTCTATGTTTTTTAAAGTTTATGTTCCATTGTTTTTAAAAGTATTTTATAATCTCTTATAAGCTTTAATTTACTTACTTAAGCTGTTTTACTTAAGCATTATAAACTTTTCCATAGTTTATAGTGTTTAAGGCATTTTTTACCAAAAATCACTCAAAAAAGCTCTTTTGGGAAGATAAGCCAGAAAGGGAAGGGCTTATTGGTTTTTTACTAGCTTGTTTTAAACAAGCTAGAGCTTGTAGATCAGCTCATTGAGAGCTTATTTTCCCTTGTTTAGAGCAAAAGGTCTTGTAAGTTCCACCTTTGACCTTTATAGCATATTTTCTGTTTAGCTTATTACTGCTTATCCTGTGCTTATAGCTTGCTTATTGATGTTTAGTTTTGCTTATTCAGTTCTATTATAGCTTAATGTGTTCAGTAGTTAGCTTAAATTAGTCTAAATTTGCATTTTCTTATAAACTGTCCTTATTTCTAGTTATTATAGCTTTTGAGTTTAGCTTATTATTAAGTTCTTATTTGTCTTTAGTTTATGCTTAATTGTCCATTATTTGCTTAATACTCTATCTGTTTTAATAAATCTGAGCTTATTTCAACCTTTTATAGTTTAAAAATGGAAATACAAAGCTTAAAGGGGTGTTTGGCACTAGCAGTACTAACATCTGTTAGTACTGCCTAGTCTCTTTTGTCATTTAAATCAACTTTATCAAGCCTTAAATCAGTCCTTAAGTTAGTTTTCACAAGATTTTAAAGTCTTAAATTCAATTTTAAGGTTTGTTGTAACCATGGTTTAAATCTGTGGTAGTTTTATCTTAGAAAAAATGACACGTTTCGTCCCTATGGTTTATACCAAAATCAAGTTTCGTCCCTATTTCATTTTAAATACACCAGGCGTCCCTAATTTTGAAACTTGTAACGCTGGCCGTCCCTAATTTGGATGGTCGTTAATTTTTTTCGTTAAGTCTAATTATTGGAAGGGTACTTTGGTCTTTTCCGTTCAATTCACTTAATCTCTAACCCTTTTGATTAAAAGCCTCACACTCTCTCCCACTTTATTATCCTCTTGATTTTGATATCATCTCTATCTTCATACCACTTAAAAAGACCAAAAAAACACCAGATCTGAAAATTAAAATGTCAAAAACAAATGCAAAAAGCTTATATCAAATACATATGTTTCTTCTAATTTGGTTTTTTTATAGACCCACCATCACATACTACGGGTCTCATTAATTTGCTTTGTATCCAATCTTTTCATTTCCTTTTAAGTTTTTAACTTATTGTGTTTTTGTGGTGTTTTGGATGGCGACAGCAAGCAAAAACAAGAGGAAGAAACAATTAAATATTATTGTTTATTCTTTTGGTTCTTGACGTCAGTAAAGGAAAAAAGAGAAAATATTCTCTTGTTTTGAAACAAAGATACATGGTTGATGAGATAGGTATGGTGTAATTTTTTCTTAAAAATAGATATGGTTGTTGTAGACATAAGACCAGATCCATGGTGGGTGGTTATTGTGGTACAATAGATCGATGATGACTATTGTAAGGTTTGGGGATTTTTGGGTTTTTTCTAAATTGAAGAAATTTGTTGAAGGCTTAGTGGGTGGGTGTTAGGCTGGCGGTTAAGTGACCATCGGTTGTGGTTGACAGCGGTGGACGAAGGTGGTTGGTCGTGGTGATGGAGGTGGTTGGTCGTCAGCCACAGTGGTGGTTCGTGGCTAATGGGGAATACTTTAACTTTTTAAGATAAAATGGTCCTAGAGTGTTGACATATTCAAATCAATACTTCAACTTTTTAGTCATGAGCGGGCTAGTGGTGGTTCGAGTAAGATGGAAGGTTTTGTTATGGTTTGTTGTTAGCAGAGTTGTTAGGCGCGGGGTTAGTGGTGGCAAATGGCGGTTGAGGTTGTGGGTTAATGTTTATAAGGGATTTTGTTTTGCCGTATCATGAAGTTGTGCAACATCCGACTAGATCCGTGGTTGGTGGTGGGTAATGGGTGGTGTGGGTTGTAGTCGATGGGTGGTAGTTGAATCCAATCACGAGAAACCAATACGAAGAGCATAACATGCAAGCCGTTGAATCCAATCACGAGATGCTTATTTCAATCCGTATAAAGACCGTTGTAATAGAACAAAATGATGTGGAAACCAAGTATCCACGAAACCTGGTGGCTCATACATATAAAAAGTCTCAGATAGGCTGCCGTTAAGAAAAACATTCTACACATCAAGATGATGAATGGCCTAATTCTGAGATAATGCAAGACTTATAACAGTACGATATCACCTGGTTTGAGAACCAGACTAAAAGTATCCTTACAGTTAGCACCAAACTATTGAGTACATCCATTAGCCACAAGACGAGCCTTGTACCTACTTAAAGAACCATCATTATAGATTGAACCACATTAACATTAGGTGGTTTCAGAACAAGAATCCAAGTAAAAAAATTAATTAATGCATTATATTCATCCTTTATAGTATCACGCTAGTTAGGATCTCAGAACGGTAGCCTGCCAAGTAAATTCAAAGCCTAAAGGTGTGTGTAACTAATACTTGGTCAGTTAACAACCTATAGACATCGAATCAATAGTCTTACTAGCTTGTTATATATGATATTTGAATAGTAAATTACACGAATTGGCCATGTGATTTGTCAAAAATGGGATTTACCATCTCTCGAACTTTTTTGTTTCATAAAACCGTCTTTATCTTTGCGAAGAATCACTCAGATTCCTTGGTTTTAACTTCATTTAGTTTGAACCGTTAACTCCCCAATGTGCCATGTGTACGAGGGTAAGATGGTCAGTTCTACATCTTTCTTGTTTCATTCTCCTGCCTAACACAACCATATCACATTAAATACTTCTAATATCTATTTTTTATATATGTTGCGCCTAAAACCCCATGAGGTACTTTTTATATAAAAATTTCATCTAAATAGTTTGGATGTTATAAATAAGTATTAAAGAAAGTGATAAAGAGGTCCCTGAAATTAGGAGGAAAAAAGGAAGGGAGTTTAATCTAATGGTTGTGATTGGTTCTCTTGGTTTTCTACCGAGATCATATTTTCGAATGATCTCACACATATACATACATACATACAACGTTTCCATAATTATATACGTTATCAAATATTTGGTCTTTGGTTTCATAGTTAATTAACGCTCAGCAAAATACATAAGAGATTGACATGGCTTTATGTTTCTACATGTAAAAATAAAAAGTATTCAGTAACGTAAAAAACATTCATGTTCATAGGTGTTGATGGTTTAATCAATTTTAAAAACAAAATTGATGTAAATCATCTCATTGACGAACTACTAGTAAACACGTGTAAATGTAAAAAAAATGATTTTAGTGGACCTTACACATGCAAGAAGATTAAATGTTCGGTCAAGATAAATGAAAAGTACTATTTCTTCTTGCGTGCCCTCCTGCTGGTTTCTTTGGATCTGTAATTAAATACTCCACCACCTCGATCAGCTATCACTAAAATAAACATTCACAAATTTCATAGCAATGAGTTTAATGTTATTGATAAGGCTTATTGTTCTAAATTTAATACTCAAGTCGAACCTTAGTTTGTCATATACACTTGAACGTTTAAATCTTCAACAATATTGGTTAAACGGGAGAGCATCTGAGCTAACTTTGAGTGCAATAAGTATTATATGCACAAATGATGTCATTTATGAACAGACACATAAAATCATAAGAATACCTAAAAGGAAAAGCAGAAGCAGAAGCCAAACCTAGCGCTCTGCAAGTTCCCCTTTTCTAGTGAACTCAACTCGGAAAGAAACATTCAGATTGTGAATCAGTATACCAAAAAGTACAGGTTTGACTTGTTTAGTCAATCGCTAAAGCCGAACACATCAACTTTCAAACTAAGACCATCCGACCCCTTCTTAATCTTGTAACCCTTTTTTTAGTTAATGCTATTATCATATCCACGACTTCTTTAGTCAAGCGCCTCGTTCAATAGCCTCAATCGCTTCTGTCAAACCAAATGAAATCAATATTTAATAGTTCATTTAAGGGGAAAGCATCTTAACAACATTTAAGATAGATGCAGCCAAGGTTGATGATTCTAACCAAATAATAGGAAGATAAAAGTATCTAATCTATATTGTGCCTTATTGTGTTGATTATTCTCTTTTACTAGAATCTAATGCTATATAGCCAGAATGGTTTGTAGTCGACCACCAAACCATAAAAAGAAGCACCTTCCAAACATGTAATGACCTCTTCAAATTTAAATAGCAGAATTAGTAATGCAGAAAATAATAGAAACAGGTGTACGATACATGAAAAGTCCATTATAAAACATACCTTCATCCAACCATGTGAAGTTAGGATTTGTGATGCATAACCGAGATGGTGGCCAAATAAGAACGAAGAAAGAGCTGCCATGATGACATGTGGCAATGACCAGATCCAAAGTGCTTTTCCAGATCCTTTTCTAATATCCTCTAATAAAATAATTAAAATGCTATCGTTGTCATCAAAATTTGATAACACATATTAATTGGCATATAGATATTTATTATTAATTCAAATGTTTTGTTAGATACAATTCACAAAGAGTAAGACTTGTTTAGTTGGTGTTTAGAAGCTACTTGTTGAAATGCCTTCATAACAATTAGCTATTCAATAACCGACAATATCAACCTTTTAACATGATTGAGTGTCGAAAACTGATTTTCAGTATATAGGCACATCATGGCTTGCAAGTTGGAATTAACCTAAAAGGGCCTCTAGCATTTCTCACGTGACAATATAAATTAACCGCAATTTTATATTCGTCTCAATAAGGATGATTAGGTCACATAAATCATGTGTCGTCCTACTGGCCTTAATTTTCTAGTTCATTACATAGTTATATTTTATTTGTAATAACATATATAATGTGATATAATACAACAAAGTATCAGATAATATGTATGCATGCCTAACAAAAACAAAATCAAATGTAATAATAAACAACCAAAACGAACTACAATCATACACATACCATCAAACTTAATAACAAAAGTAATATCCTTCTGTTCCATTGCAACAAAAGGGTTTAGTGAATCTAATTAACACAAACACCTCTAAAAAATTGCAATGTAAACATAAGTATAAGAACTATAATTTTGGATCAAAAATTATAAATTGTTAAACTAATTAATAAGAATGGTCAAACACAAACTGTTATATAAACATACCTTACACAATTGAGATGAATAATCGTAAATATAGTTGATTTATAGTGTAGCATCCGATTTGTTGTGTTGTTAAAAGGTTAAAAATGATGATGAAATCCGTTTAGTGCATGATCAGTCGCGAGCTTGATTAATCTGTAAAAAAAACACAAAGCAATTGAGAAGAAACACACATATGTAACCTGGCATTAGTAAGAATGCATATTAACAACAAAAAGTTAAATGTATGAATCTTATATTACATCAATAAAAACGAGCTTAACTTTGAAATCTATACCTATCGTTAAAAGCTGAAAAGATATATCCCACATAAAGTAGGCGCAAACATACCAATTGCAATAATTAAACTAAAATCAGTATTTCATCAATCAAATCGATTACATTTAATTTACCTCAAATCTGGTCGAAAGTATCGACAACTCAAAGATACTTCTAAATTTACTTCTTTTCGAATCTTCGTCTGCCTTAATATGGATCTGAATATAGGTGTTTTATTCTTTCACACAGCTAATATTAATGTTGATTTTTAAAAATAAATAAAATCAAAAACACGAAGAGAAATCATGGGTTGTTGTTTTGATTCGTAGTAAAAACATAGTTTGATTTAAGGTTTAGCTTTGTTGCCGTGAATTTTGGAGTGAATTTCAATTTGATATGATTCTCTTGATTTTGAATTGTTTATAATTTAGGAATGTTTTTTGAAAATGTCAAAGATATTTGTCTCATAATTGTATAACTGGAAGATAGGAATGTATAGTCAGAATTGTAGGAGGGATTTTAGGAAAGTGCAAAATGTCATAATGTACCCATGTTTTTACACTATCAATTGCCTAGTCACCAAAATGTTCCGAAAATGCCCTTTGAGTCATCATTTCCAGTCAGCATTAATTTGCCATGTCAGCAGCCTAATCATCATGCAATATTTCATGTCTTGCCCCATATATAGGTAGAAAATTTGAATAGTAAATTACACGAATTGGCCATGTGATTTGTCAAAAATGGGATTTACCATCTCTCGAACTTTTTTGTTTCATAAAACCGTATTTATCTTTGTGAAGAATCACTCAGATTCCTTGGTTTTAACTTCATTTAGTTTGAACCATTAACTCCCCAATGTGCCATGTGTACGAGGGTAAGATGGTCAGTTCTACATCTTTCTTGTTTCATTCTCCTGCCTAACACAACCATATCACATTAAATACTTCTAATATCTATTTTTTATATATGTTGCGCCTAAAACCCCATGAGGTACTTTTTATATAAAAATTTCATCTAAATAGTTTGGATGTTATAAATAAGTATTAAAGAGAGTGATAAAGAGGTCCCTAAAATTAGGAGGAAAAAAGGAAGGGAGTTTAATCTAATGGTTGTGATTGGTTCTCTTGGTTTTCTACCGAGATCATATTTTCGAATGATCTCATACATATATATACATATATACATATATATACATATATACGGAGACTTTATTTTCAGCACCATTTTAAGTGCGAGAACTGCGAGAACATCTTTTAAAATCAAAAAAATACATGCACGTCGTCAATAATCGTAAGAATCCAGCCATGTTCTTCTGTATCATCATGAACTATAACAACCCGCTTTCTTTTTTTTTTATTAATTATAAAAAAAATAAATGCACGTCGTAATTAATCGTTAGAATCCACCCTTTTGTTTTATCTTCTGTACATATTTATGATACTCTTTCTCTTCTTTCACAAAAAACCCTTTCACTTGGTAGACAACACGCCCAATTGAATTTGTTTGCAGTAATAAGAACAGACATGCAAACTTTTAAAGAAAATTATTGTTTTTCCAATTTCTCATCATATATTCTTCTTAGAACTTAATATGTTTTTTCGAAAAATATCTTGTTCTTTTTTTGAAGAACCCATATATGCATTCAATAAATTATTGTAGGCGATGCATGTATGTTTTTTGAAAGTTTTCTGAAGTTCTCGCATCTTTATATGGTGCTGATTTAATATTAAGTCGCGCTATTTATATATTTATAGCATTTTTATTTATTTTTGGTTATTGTTTTGATATATAATTTGAGTGTGGAGTGTAGTTTTATATTTAGAGAGGAGAGTGAGAGAGAGAAGAGATAGTAGAGTGTATTGTGAGAGGATAGAAAGAAGAGGGAAGTTCAGGGAATGAAGGTTTCTAAGTATTTCTTATGTGACTCTAAAACCATACATTTTTAGATTGCAACATTACTTGCATTAGTTGCATTTTTTTTTATTCATTTTGATGCACCATTTTGAGTTGTGTTAGCCTATTTTGATGTTTGTAG
Source organism: Tanacetum coccineum (assembly GCA_026074375.1). NCBI lineage: Eukaryota > Viridiplantae > Streptophyta > Magnoliopsida > Asterales > Asteraceae > Tanacetum > Tanacetum coccineum. Next base: position 35,265 of record BQNB010051307.1, read on the forward strand.
ATTGTGCTCAAATTGGTTTTTTCCATGATTTTTGGTGGAAATGTAGAAGAGAACACAAAAAAAAAAAGAGAAATCATGTTTTGCTTCAGTTTTTTAAGTATATGATGCTATTTAAAAGCTCGAATACTCCCACTATGAGGCTTGTTGTTGGGTTCTTAAGATTATAGTGAGTGAATTAGTTTTTGTTAGTGAGGGGCTGGCGAGGTTTTTACGGTGGTTAAGGGGACGTCGGTGACGTGAGGTGGTGTTGTTATAGGAGTTGGGGGTGGGTTAAAGTGTGTGTGTTGTGAGTGTGTTGGGGGATTTTGTGTCTTTAATGTCGGATAATCTTGTTAACTGGGGGGACTTCTTTGGAAAATTATTGTAAATTATTTCTTTTCGATTGTTGGAGGCGGTCTGGAGGGGTGGGGTTGGTGGGTTGTTTTGTCGGATATTGATACTTGCGAGGGGGGGGGAGTTTTTTGAGGGAGTGGGGGGTTGGGGGGGGGTGTTTGAGTTTTTTTTAGAGATGGGGGGGGGGGTGGGGTTCTATATTAAGGAGGGGAAGGGGACGGAAAATAGAAAAGAGAGGGGGAGGGAGGAACAAGACGGGTGGTAGTGAAGTTCAGGGAGGGTGGGAGAGAGGGAGGATAGAGAGAGAGGAGGAGTGAGAGAAGTAAGATTAATTAGGCAAAGCAAAGGACAGGCGAGAAGGATGGGCTGCGAGGGGAGTAGGAGGAAAGGAAAAAGGGGAAGAGGGGGGATAGAAAGAGTAAAGGGAAGAAGTAGCTAAGTAGTAGGGGGGCAAAAGGGGAGAACTATATGCGTAAGGAGGCGAGAGAAGTTGAGCGAGGGGGGAGGGATTAAGCAAAGGAAAGGAATGAGATAGAGGGGGAAGGGAAGGAGGGAGGGGACGGAGAAAACAAAAGCGGAAAGGAGTCATGAGGAGAGAGAGCGATATATATATATATATATAATGGCCAATTTACAACCATACTTCACCAAATACCCATTTTTTCAAAAAGTCCAAAATACCCACAAAATTCGCAAGATGTGCTACATTTTTCGAATTTATGAAAATTCGGAAAATCACAAGGTTGTTTCTAAAAAATCTTGCGATTTTTTAATTTTTAAATCGAAAACTCGCAGGGTTTTTTGGAAACAACCTTGCGATTTTTTGATTTATCGATTCTTGATTTTTCTTAAAATAGTCCGCAAACTTTCGGATAAATCTTGCTAGATTTTTGAAATCTTGCGAGATTTTCATGCAAATATACGATAAAAACGTGCCTATTTGTTATTTCTTGTTGATTTGAGCTCTTTTCACTTAAAAATCAAATTTTCCATGAAATCCGTCAAACAAACCATAAAAAAAGGTGTGTGTAAAGGAGGTGAATGGTGTGTTGGAGTATATGTCGTTATCACACACTTATTTTACCATTGTTGTCATCTTATTCATGTTTACTAGAAGCAGTATGATGGTATGTCTCCATCCAACATTGTTAGCCTACATTTTTATGAAGTGATGGTCATTATATGTTTACGAACCTTGTAATAGTCTAAAAAATAGTTGACGGGATTCCTAATCTAATATTGTATACGTTTTGGGATTTTATCCCACACCGCTAGAAGAAGGAAAGTGTAAGAGGATCCTTCCCCTATAAAAGGAGACCTCCTCCCTTATTTCTAGTGTTGGATGATTTACTTGTTTTATGAGTTTATTCATTCCATTCATTCTCTTCTTCTCTCTCTAAAATCTTCCTCTCTCTCTCTCTAGAACCAAAATTACAATTTTGGTATTCTTCTTCTTTGTGTTTGTGCTTACATGTTATGATATGGATTAATTTCATGGTTCTTACAAGTGGCATCAATCGCCAAGGGGTGATTTAGTTGTGTGTTTGTGGTTTAAGCATTTTTTTAGTTCGAAATTTTTTTGCAAGTATATAAGTGATTTTGATCTTCTTTTTCATTCAAGGTTTTATCTTGTCTAAGGTTTAGGAAGTATTAACATTCATTTCAAGCTTGTTAGTATTAAATCTTGTGTTTTTATCATTTTCAGTACTATTTAGCTATAAAAAGTTCATCATTTTCGGTAATACTTTGTGTTAAAAAGTTTACATTTTTAAGTGTTTGGTTCAAAAAGTTTTGATTTTTATGCTTCATTAGTGTGTCTACATTAAGTATACGCAAAAATCTTGTATCAAATCGAATAAAAATAGTGTCTTTTAGTCATTTTTGGTCATGTTGTCATGTATTAGATATTTGCATCGAAATTCTGTCAAAAAATTTAGCATCGAATTTGGCATTTTTTCAATATTGCAAATGTCTACTGAAGTTCCAAAGTGTGTTCTATTGTAAATTAATGCAAAAATCACTCCACCGAAAATGAGTGAACTTGTTCATCGAAATGATTTCGGTAGTCTACCATAAAGTTAAAACAAGTACATCAAAATTAAAAAGAAAAAGGACATCCGTATTTGAAAAATAAGTACTATCGAATTTGCATAGCATATAGTACACTGAAAATCAGTACATGTATAGACTTTGGAAGAAGTATAACCAAAAGTCTATCTATCACAGTTGGTTTGTTGCTTTGGGCTTGAGTTTCTTGTCAGGAGGTCTAGTGTTCGATTCCTGCCAAAAGCTGTTTATTTGATGAGGTGTCATTTTATACACCATTTCGGAGTCATTTAACCTCTTAAATCATGCAAATATGCCTAGATTATATGCTTAATCATTTGTTTTCATGTTTTTAGCACGTGAATGGCATTTAGAGGAAATACACGTGACTTGGGCTCATTTGGAGAAGAAACATATTGACTTAAACCAAGGTTCACCAAGAATTATGTTCTCAGAGCATGGAGACGGTGTCACAAGCACTAAGCGACGCCGTCGTTATCTATTTGGTAACGGCGTCTGGATTTCAGCGACGGCATCATGACGTAGCCAACTTAAAGTGGATCTAGAACCATCTACGTAGCGACGGCGTCAGGAGCATAAAGCGACGTCGTCGCGTCGATATCTCTATAAATATAAGGTCGTTTTTAGGGTTTCAAGTGTGTAACTTTAGGGATAACTTTGTATAAATTAGGGAGACGAACCCTAGTCCTTGTAGTAGCTCCATAGGTCGTTTTTAGGACCTCAAAAACCCTATACTTACTTTTTAAAGGTCGTTTTTAGGGCCTCCAAACCCCTATTGGTAACTATCTTTTAATCCATGTTTTAATCAAGTAAGATTATTTATCATTAATCATTCAATATGTCTATGTGTTGTGTGATTGATTTATATTCATGCTTTATCTTTAACATGCTAGGCTAAACCCTCCTTTGTATTTACTTATGATTGCATGAAACTTAGGTTGTAGATCCTTTTGATGTTGCTTCTTGTTGATGAATGTGCGTGTTAGGATCTAGCAAACTAGCCATAAGATATTAAATTGGCATAGACGCCTAGGGAAACGCGAGTAGTGTAGATAGGATACCATCGGTAACAGTCTTCATACTACCTTACCCCTAATATGGTTGATCCCTCTTAAATTATTTCACATGCATTTAATATACTCTTAGGGACCTTGTAATAGTCTTCATACTACCTTACTTGTGCGTTGCTCTAACGGAATATTAAATAGACGACGGGTTCGTGTAATACGTTCATGACCTAGGAAATACTTAAACAGATCATCACAAGTGTGACAAGGTAACAAATGTAGGAGAAGCAATATGATGAGTAGTGCATGATTAAGTAAATACATCTTTTTATCTTAAAGTTATCACCAGTAGTTTTAGATCATATTTAGTTTAATTATTAGTTAATCAAACCAACCACTCAAACCATGATATTTACCTGCTTTCTTATAAATATAAAAACACAAAAAGAATCTTCTCTTAACCCCGTAGAATTCTGTTAGACCGTGTTTGAGCCTTCCCAACCTATTCCCCTAGAGAACGATAACAACCCCCGAGTCTTGCCTATACTACACTACAACGATTAGGTACACTGCCTAGGGAGTTGTAAAACTTATTGTAGAAGTCTCTATGACCCTCACACCAAGTTTTTGGCGCCATTGCATGGGAGATAGTTAGGTTTCGATCATTGTTTAACTTAGTTCTATTCGATTGATTTCTATCAAGTGAGAATTTTGATTCTAGTATATTAGCTTTCTTGTAGTCTATCTTTTCTTTGTGTGTTTGTTCGTAATTTTCATTGACTATTCCATTCTTCGCTATGGAGAACGCGAATCCACCACCCAATAATCGCCCTGTCCTAACAGCCGCGTTGCGCCTAAGAGCTCAATGAGCTACAGATTATTTCGGCCTTTGTCGACTCTCGCTTAGAGAGTATTGAATAATTTCTTAACAACTTCGCCAATCATCCTAATGAGACCGATACGAATGACATTGAGTCCGATGACGAATCAGTAGACACACTTCTTGTCTCTCCCTTTCCTCATTCAGCTTATGATTCGGATGACGGTGAAGTGCTTAATGAATTGATTGAGTACGAGAATGTTGGAATGCTACGTAGTGAAAGGGAAATTAATAGTTTCGATGGGGATGACCTGGCATTCCAATGTATGATCGAATTTAGGAAGTTTTTCGCCTACTTTGACCCCTTCTTACCAATAAACATTATCACGCGTAAAGCCTACAACACTATAATGGTAGAAGAATTAGAAAGTACAGGGGAAAACTTAGTAGCCATTGTTAGGGACGTCTACGTGTTTGTAGGCAGCTTCACCTACATCACGGATTTTGTAGTCTTGGAAGACATAGTAGAGTTTATTCTAATAAATAAAGCTGAAGTCGTGATGGGCAAACCCTTTAGAAAAAACACTAAACCTGAATATGATTACGCTAAGGGAATAATGTCTTTCAATAGGATCTTTGATAATTACACATTCCAAATGCCCTGCACTATACTTAGGTTTAAACGTTGGGGGCACGTTTCATGGAGTAAGATTCCACCCATCCTTGTGTTGAGTCAAAGAGATCTAACTAACGGGTTCAAGAATGCGTACGAAAAGAACAAATTTATGTACAGTAATTGTTTGAACCTAGGTCCCGAATACCAAGTGGATGAAAGTATGAAAGAATGGCTCATTCGTGGACACGTGAGCATTCATGAAGTCACGCAAGGACTTATGACTTCGAGTCTAGCTACAAGACTCATAAATAAAGAAAAGCGCTTCTTGGGAGGCAACCCAATGTTTATTTTTCTCGCATATTAGGAGTGTTGTGTGTTTTAATTCTTTTCATTTATTCTTTTATGTTTGAATCATCTTTGTAATCATGCTTTGTTTTATTTATAACTTCGTCTTATTTACAATCAAATGTATTTTGCATAAAATAAGTGTAGGGGAATCTATCCAGTTTATAAGAACCAAATTCAAACATTTAAAATAATTTGTTTAGATTAATTCGCGTCAGTTTTGAGTCATATGATTGTAATGATTGATTCCAGGTTTTTATGCAGTGCTTTCTATGGATATAACTTATAAAATTACGTGCAGGAAATTTCTCATAAAAAACGAAGAAGAAATCTTCATAGTGCCTGAAGATAGCGTCGGGATTAAAACCGATGGCGTCGCGTCTCCAGCAATGTGAAGATTCAAAAAATTTCAAGTATTTTTGAAAAATAATAGAATGTGCACTATTTAAAATTTGTAATTCTTTTATAAACCTATGATTACATTATTACTCTCATCATATCTTTACTGCTTTCATAGAGTCAAAGTCCTAAATTCTCGTTGTATATATATCTATCCTGCCGATTTTATGCTTGGTGTAGTTGTCTTTGTCTTTGATTACAGGTTATA
>BQNB010051308.1:3971-36489 GCA_026074375.1 Tanacetum coccineum
GTTCGGTCCAACTCGTTCGGTCCAGCTAGTTCGGTCCTACTCGTTCGGTCCAACTAGTTCGGTCCTTCTAGTTCGATTGTCAAAGTGCACCTAGTTCGGTCCTACTCGTTCGATTGTCAAAGTGCACCTAGTTCGGTCCTACTCGTTCGGTCCAAACTAGAAAGGAACTAGTTCGGTTCAAACTAGAATATGCTAGTTCGATTGTCAAAGTGCACCTAGTTCGGTCCTGCTTGTTCGGTTGTCACTAGGAAGGAACTCGTTCGGTTCAAACTAGAATATGCTAGTTCGGTTGACTTGTTCGGTTTCCTTGTTCGGTCCAACTCGTTCGGTCCCAACTAATAGAAATCTCGTTCGGTTCTTCCTCGTTCGGTTCCAACAGTTACGAAACTCAAATTTTCAAAACTCAAAAAAACACGATTTTTAATGGTTTTTAGCAAAAAATTCTTGTACAACTAGTATTACTAACCCTATAGGAACAATAAAAATGAAAACTTTAAGGTTTTTAAGCCAAAAAATTTGAATCACTAATTTGCTCTTTGTAAAGGTTTTTGAACACAAATCAAACACAAAAACTAAACACACCACTCCATGGCTCTTGATACCAATTGTAGAATACTAGTAATCTTAAGATCAAACCAAGAACAAGAGTGAGATGTGGGTTGTGATGTTAGAGAGAAATAGGATGGAAAATGGATGAATGTATAAAATGAAATGTAATGAAATGGAACAACCAACCCTCTCCAAGACTAGGAGAGGGCCTATAAATACTCTAACATTGGCCGGCCATGGGCTAAGTTGGGCCACCCATGGGCCTTGGGCCGGACTAGATTACTAATCTAATCATGATACTAACTACGAGCTAAGACCTGTTACAACTTGGAAGTGACCGACACTTTTCGTGTTTCCAACAACCCGTATGTCACCATTTTAAATATCGACAAACGTTCATATGTGGCTACTTAAATCACTATTGTATGTGACATGTTGCTGCTTAGGTCGTGAGTTATGACGTTTTTCCAGCAAGTATGTCGCCAACGTTGTTATTCCGATTCGCTATTTACGACGTCAAATTAGCGACTTCTTATTCTATATCGTTATTTCAATCTATTTATTGTTAGTTTAATAAGGCCCAGTTGGTTCGTAGTAGTCCAGGCCCGTTTAGCTTTTAGGGTTCCACTCTTTGTTTGTCCTATAAATACTCATTGTATCCTCTTAGTTTATTAATCAATTCAATAAAGCTTTGCATTGTATCTTTAGTTTTTACATGGTATCAACAGCCCAGGTTCAAGTCGCTATATATTGTCATCCTCCAGTCATCAACTAATTGTTGGTGATCCGGAGGGATCTCGTTTAATGTTCGTTGTTCGTTGTTGTGGATATCTTTGAATCGGTTAACATGCTTGATTCAAAATCTGTCGCCGACTGTTTGTTGTGGTTGTTTCTGTTAATGGGCCGGTGGTAATTAATTCGGTGGTAATTAATTCGGTTGATAACAAACAGCTAGGAAAGGAATAAAGAAAAAGAAAAAAAATAAAATAAAAGGTTTGATTGATGGTTTGCAATTTGAAACCAGTTTGTGTTCCTTTTTTGTACTACTTCAATTCTTATTCACTATGTATATTCTCAAATCGATTAGAACAAAAGAAAAAGTGTTAGTGAGACGGTGGGAGTTTTTTTGAAGTTTAATTATTTACTGAACGTGAGATACTTGCAAGCTGCTTAATTTATTGCCTTATGAAGTATGAATTTAGGATCGCTTTGTTGGTAACTACGGTCTTGCGGTTTGATTTGGTCACTCGATTGGTATTAGTATCGGTATTGAATGGTTTCGGTTGCCCGGTTATGTTGATTACATATGGCTCTGCATCCGTCTGGTTTTACCTAAATCTGCATCGGATATTGTCTGGTTTTGCCTTGTTTGTTTGGTTCTGTCCGCCTGAGTCTGAATCTGCTGTCTGAATTTGTTGTATGAATCTGCTGTTCTGTCTGCTGTCTGTCTGAATCTGTTGTTGCTCTCTGCTGTTGTCTGCCTGTTTTACTCTCGTTCATCTCCGTATTTATGTGATTCTGTGCTATGCACCTGTCTAGGGGTGAGCATATGTCCAAGACCGGACCGGACCGAGGACCGAAATGGTCCATATTGCCGGACCGCGGACCGGACCGAAATGGTACGGTCCGGTCCGGGTCAGTCTTCGGTCCGGTCCGGTCCTACATGGCATTATCATCCGGTTTTTGGTGGAACCGGACCGAGGACCGAATTGGTCCAAAATACCGGACCGCGAACCGGACCGAAACACCTTCGGTCCGGTCAGGTCGGTCCGGTCTTCCGGTCCGGTCGACGGTCCGGTATGCTCACCCCTACACCTGTCTGGATCTGCTGCTAATGTCTGCTCTCTTTCATCTTTGTATTTGTGTGATTCTGTGCTCTGAACCTGTTTGCACCTGTCTGAATATGAATCTGTATCTGTCTGAATCTGCATCTGTCTAAATCTGCACCTGTTTGGATTGCATCAGAATGAGACTCCGTCTAACACCATGTCTGCACTCTGGGACACTTCGCTTTCGTTTGCTTTTCAGTTTCAGTTTATTTTTTGTTTGACAAACTCTCAATGTTTACCGATGCAACATTATGAGTTTGAGAGGGGTGTTAGATTAATAAGGCCCAGTTGGTCCGTAGTAGTCCAGGCCCGTTTAGCTTTTAGGGTTCCACTCTTTGTTTGTCCTATAATACTTCATTGTATTCTCGTAGTTTATTAGCAATTCAATTAAGCTATTGCATTTGTATCTTAGGTTTCTAACACTCTAGCGACATTCTTGATTTCTAATCGTTATTTTCAATCGCTATTCGTTAATTCGAGATTATTATTTTGATCCGTTGTTGTGACGCTCACTATTTATTGTTCCCGTTTGTTTCATGACCGATTCTATGAAACTAAAACAATATACTAAGGAATCAGATATTAAAACTTAAATAAGCTAGAAACTCGCGAATTCATTATTAAAAATTGTGAGGTTATCAACCAGGATGATTGTATTACAATTCAAAGCAGTAAAAATTGAGTTTGTTATCAGAATAGGGAAAGTAGAACTACCATACACATTAATCAAACAGCTGATAGGTATATACACTCTAGGTTTATAGTTTCAATATAGTGTAGAAGTCTAAAAGAGTTATACAGATATATACTCGTGTGACAAAACGAAATTGGTTATCGAATTGCATCTAGAAGTGCTTGTGGTTTCCTTCCCCGTTTCTTGAGCAACTACCTTTCCCACTTCTTGAGCAACTACCTTCCCTACTTCTTGTGCAATATATTTTCTTAGTTAGTTCTCGCTTGATGATTGAGCTTTCATAAGTAGGATCTTGTTAGAGATGTTTTTTTATTTTTACTTCTTGTGCGTTTTTTGAGTTGTTTAACTCAGTCTTCTTAAGTTTCTGCTCAAGTATGTTGTTAGTTCTAAAATGTATCTAGAGAGTTGACAACGCTAGCATGCAAGGCAACTAGTGTTTGAACATCGGATATTGTGTCTTTTATATTGTTGTATGGCGGGCATATCCATATGTTCAACATCTCGACTCCGTAGAAGCCTTCTCATCTTTGATCCTACATGGATCAATTGTCATTTGGGGAACGTGTTTAGGCATCAATATCATGAGTCTTAACATCAAGAGAAAACAAATAACAAAGAGGTTATTTGTACTCGTTATAAATCAAACTTGATATGACGTTGATGTTTACAGTATGAAATTAATAGTTAAGAAATAGGGAAGTCGAAAAGTGTATATCGGGAAATTCTCGACATGTTATGAGTGGTTCGTGCACTAATAATGATTGGTAAGATGTATACTCGGGTAAGGGTATCTCATGTAAACACAACACACATATCTATAAGTAGGTCATCATGTAGAGATTAGATTGTATTAAAGAATGGGAATGTATTTATAGGTGAAGAAATTTAGAATCTGTCTTGATGACTGTCCAACCGTAACCAAAAAACCAGAGATCTATTATAACAAATGGACACTTAGAACTTTAAATTATATAGGGAGTAAATTGCATTTTTGGTCCCTGTAGTTTGGCCAAATTGCAGGTTCAGTCCCCAAAATTTTGAAATTGAGCATTGTGACGTGCCCTATTTTAAAGTGTTTCGTTTGCAAGTTGTCGTCCATGGCCAAAAAGGTGTTTAGAAGTGATTACCCTTATCTTTTCTTTTTCTTTTTTCTGTCATGTTTTCATTTCGCTAGTTTTAATGACTGTAAACCTAAGAGTTAATAATTTCTTTTTGGTCCCTGTGGTTTGGCCAAATTGCAGGTTCAGTCCCCAACATGAGGTTGAAAGATTTAGTGGTCACCGCTCTCCTACGATCAAAAACTAGACGTCACCTAGACGAAAGCATGTGCCAACGGCAACAATGTGACGACGTTTTTTTATGGAGACCAAAACAGTCCATATTGGTGTGTTTTTGGAGCAAACAGAGTGGCGGTGCTTTAAGTAATGTGACAGTTCGATGGTTTTTTATCGAAATAGAATGTGGCGGGCGGATGGCAGACGCATTTTTCAGATATTCTGGCAGGGCTATGAACTTTTTTCCGGCGAGGGTTCTTCGCAAGGGTCTATGTGGACAGTGCGATGTGGTGGGTATTCTAAGATCTATGTAAGAGATGGTATAACGGTGGGTGGTGGTGGTGTTTTTGAAATGCGATTTATAGGTGTGTATATTGTGTTGAGTTAAAGATCTGTGTGTGGACTGAAAAAGTTTGTAGTGTGGTAATTGAAGGTGGTTTGTTTTACATATAGTGTCCATCTAAAGATGCTTATTAAAGATGATGAAGGTGTGTTTATCGCAGAGAAAAAAAAACGTTTATTAGAATGTAGGGTGGTAGGATGTGCAGTAAGTGGGGATTATGAATAGATCTTGAAGAGAAAAAGATTTATTTTTGTTGGGAGACTAGAAACTGGCTCGCTATGTTTGGCCAAACCACATAAGGATCAAATGCAATTTACTCTTTGTTTTAGTATTAAAAGAAAGAAAATAAGAAACTAGACAGATGAAATTAGAAAGAGAAAAGGGATAAGGGTGATTTATAGCATTTAAACTTTTGGCGGGACCACTTGCACGGAAATTGAAAATAGGACTAATTGAAAATAGGGACGCTCAATACAATTTTGAAAGGTTGGGGACTGAACCTGTAATTTGACCAAACCACAGGGACCAAAAATGTAATTTACTCTTATATAGATCTCAAGAGAGTTTAGAAGCATTAAGATCTCGAGGAGTTCTTCTCGCTAAACAAGTTAGACAATCAAAATTTAATAATATATATGTGAAAAAAAACTTAATAATGTCGTATTGTTTAATATAGAGTGCCAGTTGGCATCAAAAGATGCATGAGGCCAGGGTGTTCCCACCGATCTACACCTTTTTTGAAAAGTGCCATTTTTATTTGTGTTCATTATTTGAGATGACCACCATTATGCAATCTTTTTATTTGCTTGACAAGAAATTTTCTCCCCTTTAGATTTTACAATAAATACGCGCGGGCAATCTCTATTCTCTACACAATGTCTCCCACATGGTCAAATTCATAAACTCTGGTTTATGAGCTTTCTTCCTTGGCTTAGACATGTAATTGCAAATGCTTTTTGATCCAAGTTTATTGAACACGCGCCAAACATCAACTTCAATCATTGTGTTCCATTTATACTTGTTCTATGTATTCAAAAAGGGTTAAAATAACTAATAAAGGAACTTAATTATGCATATAATATAGCTTGGGCATTCTAACAATCCTATTGAACCATATGGATAATGACTCGTGAATTACTAGAAACCTAGCTACATTTGAAACCAATGAATGTAAGCATCAAACTCAGTAGTCATACAAAAGACACCTACAAACCAAAGAGGTAACTGTTGGATTGTAAACTTGATTTAGTCCAATAAAGATTGGACTATATATAAAAGCCCGAACCCAAGATGAAGAAGGTTCTAGAATTTCGTAGAATGATCATAGAAAATATCTAGATATAAATATCTAGAAAGATCACTAGAAGATCTAGAAATACTAGTTCCAGTTATGTTGACAGGAACTATCTAGAACGTAGTAGAATATCCATGGAAATATCTGGTTTCTAGAATCTTCCATGGAGTAGTATAAATAGATGTAAAGGTGATGCACTTGGATGTACAACACAAGAAAAAAAGTTAAGCAATAAAAGGTCATTGTAAAAGTTCTCTAAGTGTTCCTCTCTTCATCTAATATAAGCCTAAAAGGCCCTTGTGTTTCCAATAAATTGGTATCAGAGCTAGAGCTAGAAGATCGAGATGTCAAGTGCAATGAACTTGTTCCAACTTTCTCATCTTACCAAAGATAACTATGGTAGTTGGTGCATTCGGATGAAGGTGTTACTCGGTTCACATGATGTGTGGGAGATAGTCGAGAAGGTGTTGAGAAAGTTGATGATGAAAGCTCGCTGACTACCGCCCAAAGGGTGGAGTTGCAAACGGCAAGAAAGAATGATCGGAGTGCTCTTACGCTCATTTATTAATGTCTTGATGATGCGATGTTTGAGAAAGTTGCAAATGCAGTCACTTCTAAAGAAGCGTGGGAGATCCTTCAAATAATTTCAAAGGAATTGATAAGGTGAAAAAAGGTACGTCTTCAAACTCTTAGAGGAGAGTTAGAAAAACTCCAAATGGAGGAACCTGAAACCATTTTGGATTATTTCATTCGTGTCTTGACCATTTCAAATGAAATAAACAGAAATGGTGAAAGCTTAAGTGACACAAGGGTGATAGAAAAGATTCTTCGCTCTTTGCTACCAAGCTTTGATTACATTGTTGTGGCCATAGAGGAGTCAAAAGACATCGACTCTATGACCATTGATTAACTCATAGGATCTTTCCAAGACCATGAAGAGAAGTTGAAGAAAAGAATGGGGAAAGAACCCTTGGAGCAAGCTCTATATTCAAAAGTATATTTCAAAGAAAGACAAAGGAGTTTTCCACATGGAAAAGATCAAGGACGAGGACACAATATTTTTTGTGGTCATGGTGGTTTCCATGGCCGAGGAAGAGGAAGAGAAGATGTTAACAAAGAATATGAGAACCAATGGTCTCCATATAGAAGAGGTCATAGGAGAGGCTTTCAATCTCAAAAAGAAGATATGCCCCAAATACAATGCTACGATTGTCGCAAATATGGTCATTATGCCAATGAGTGTACTAGCTCAAGACAAGTGGAAGAAAAAGCTAATCTTGTGGAGGTAGAAGATGAAGATGAGCTTACTTTGCTAATGGCGAGACATGACGAGCAAGAAGAGAGGATAGAACCATGGCATATAGATTCCGCTGCGAGTAACCATATGACGGGTGAAGAAGACTTGTTTGTGGAGATGGAGAAAAGTAAAGGTAATGTCACCTTTGGAGACGAATGAAAGGCACCGGTAAAAGGAAAAGGTATAATACGTATCCGAGCTAAAGATGGAAGTCACCAATATATTTTGGACGTATACAATGTGCCCAACCTTAAAAGTAACATTTTAAGCGTTGGACAACTTTTAAAGAAAAACTACGATATTCATTTTAAAGATCGTAATGCTACAATAAAAAATCAAGAGGGAAAGTTAATAGCAAAAGTGCCTATGACCAAAAACCGAATGTTTATTCTAAACATTCAGCATGATGAAGCTAAGTGCTTAAAGAGTTGTTTTAAGGATCACTCGTGGCTTTGGCACACGAGGTATGGGCACTTAAACTTCGGTGACTAAAAATTATTATACTCAAAGGGAATGGTGAAAGGGTTAGATCAAATTGATCATCCCAATAAAGTGTGCGAAGGATGCCTTCTTGGGAAGCATGCTAGGAGTTTGTTCCTAAAAGAAGCGACATCAAGAGCTAAGGAGCCTCTACAACTAATTCACACGTATTTGTGTGGTCCTATTACTTCACCCTCTCATGGTAACAATCTCTACTTTATGCTCTTTATTGATGACTATTCAAGAAAGACTTGGGTATACTTTCTAAAGAAAAATCACAAGCCTTTGAAGCTTTTAAGAAATTTAAAGCTATGGTTGAAAAGGAAAAATGTTTAAAGATTAAATCCATGAGATCAGATAGAGGTGGAAAATTCTTATCAAAGGAATTTAACAAATTTTGTGAGGATAATGGGATTCTTAGATTTCTAATGACTCCTTACTCCCCACAACAAAATGGAGTGGTGAGAGAAAGAATAAAACTATTCTCAATATGGTCCGAAGCATGCTGAAAAGTAAGAAGATGCCAAAGGAGTTTTGGGCCAAAGCGGTTAATTGTGCGGTATATTTGTTGAACCGGTGTCCATCAAAACGTTTAGATAACAAGACTCCACAATAAGCATGGAATGGGATGAATCCTACCGTATCTCATCTAAGGATATTCGGGAGCATAACGTATGTCCACGTCCTGAGCCAAAGGTGTTGGGCCATTCATTGACCACTGATCTTTCACTTAGGATTTGAATACAAAATAACCTAAGTGTAAATATCCTTTAACAATTCAAGGTCACTGAGTGAATAGTCGCTTAGTGAGTTACCTTCAAGATGCGCAGCCTGAGTCTACAAGAAAGACTCTAGCATTCAGTGAGGCGGTACTCAGTGAATAAAGCCTGAGCCAAAGAAGAAGGTGATGGGTTCAGTGAGTTGTGGCAATAGACCCACTAAGCCCCATACGATCTCCAACAACTAGAAGACCCTAAAGACAAAAGACTAAAGAATAGGGGGATAGTTTGAAAGTAGATAAGTCTAAGCTCTTATTTCCTGAAGTTAACTTATCCTGAAGAGGATATAAGACAAGTTCAGTGAAGGACGGAATTTAAAAGAGCATTTGTCCCCATACCTAGAATAGAATTATAATGAGACAAAAGATGCTTACAAATGTACTAGCGTATTAGGATTGGATTAGTGCTCTACCACCTATGTGGGTGTGACCTGCCTTATGGTAGTATAAATGAATCTTGTGTAACAGAGTTACGATGTTAAGTTTGTGCATTCAAAGTCGTAATTTTCACAAACACACATCTACTCCTCCAAATCTACTAAATCCTTGAGCAAGCTCAGTTGGTTATCATAGTAGTTAGCTTTGGATAACACTTTAGGTTTATACAAAGTCAATAGTGAGGAGATCACACACATACACACACATTGTCATTCAATCCCCATTGGAGTTCCACATACAATGGGGTATAATTCTTAATAAAAAGAGTTAAACGTTAAAAAGTTATTAATGTGTCTTTTACCTATTAGTTATATTTACGTACACAAATCTTTTCAAATAACAAATTGTTTACTTTACTTGCTAGCCATGAGTTAGTTAATGATAACTCTGTAGTTATTGTTCACTAACTAAGTGGGAACAACAAGTGGTATCAGAGCCCCAGGTTTGTAAAACTTACTTAACACTAATTTACTTAAGTTTTTAAAACCTAGATCCTTAAATGGCTGCAGTAAATGATGTACCTCAGCTAGTTGACAAAAAGGGAGGTAGTTATGCTGCTATTGCTCCTAAACTAGAGCCGGGAACATTTAATAAGTAGAAAAAGCAAATGCTTTGCTACTTAGCGGGAATGGAACCCTATTACTTAAAATGTATTAAGGATGGTCCATTTCAGCCAAAAACAACTAATGGTGATGCTAAGCCTGAGTCGTAATGGACTCTAGTTGAGAGGAGGGTGGTCGTTCAAGACCAGCGCCTTAAAAGCATCATTATGTCATGTCTACCATACATAAAGGAATCAGTCATTAGCTGTGTTTTAGCCAAAGAAACATGGACTAACTTGGTTCACAGCTTTGAAGGTCCCTAAGATACCAAGGAAAACAGAATCATAGATCTGAAACTTGAGTATCAAACTTTCAGGGAAAAGTCCACTGAAAGTCTCTCACAGACCTACACCCGCTATAAGACCTTGCTCAATGAGCTTGCCAATAATGGTGTTAAACTCTCTAAACATGAAATCAATGTTGGTTTTGTGAATAGCCTCCCTGAGAAAGGGCTAACCTTCTCTCAGGGACTGAGGAATGCCAATCATACTCAGACTCTTGACCTTGCAGATATCTATGGGAGGTTTGTCTATGAGGAAAACCTAATCTAAAGAAGGTATTCTGACACCAAAAAGGCCCTCGTTACTACTCCCTCAAGCACTATAATTTTTACTGCCTTCTTTTCTACCAATGTCATCCAGGATTTCCAGGAAAATTATGATGATGAAGTAGATGAAAGGTCTAGTAAGGAGTATCTAACACTCTGTTCTTAAGTTTTCTATGAAGTGAAAAGTAAAGTAAAGAAGAGTTAAGTAAAGTAAATGAAAGGAGAGTAAACAAAGTAAGTTTTTATTTATGTGTTCTTAGGATCATGGATCTGAAACTTGAGTATCAAACTTTCAGGGCAAAGTCCACTGAAAGTCTCTCACAGACCTACACCCGCTATAAGACCCTGCTCAATGAGCTTGCCAATGATGGTGTTAACCTCTCTAAACATGAAATCAACGTTGGTTTCGTGAACAGTCTCCCTGAGAAGTGGCTAACCTTCTCTCAGGGACTGAGGAATGCCAATCATACTCAGACTCTTGACCTTGCAGATATCTATGGGAGGTTTGTCTATGAGGACAACCTAATCCAAAGAAGGTATTCTGACACCAAAAAGGCCCTCATTACTACTCCCTCAAGCACTGCAATTTCTACTGCCTTCTTTTCTAACAATGTCATCCAGGATTTCCAAGAAAATTCTGATGATGAAGTAGATGAAAGGTCTAGTGAGGAGTATCTAAGAGACTTAGATATTGAGTATCAGGAAAGAGCCCTTTTGGCAAATTCAAAACGTTTTATAAAAAGAAGAAACAATTTCTCAGGTCAAAAAGCAAATGAAAATACTGAATGTTACAAATGTGGCAACAAAGGTCATTTTGCAAGAGACTGCTTTTCTAAAACGTCTGAACCTTCTTACAAATCATCAGTGAATAATTACTCATCAGTGTCTAAAGGCTTTCAACCAAAGTTTACTCCAAAACTTATTCAGTCTTCTTCAAACTCAAATAGTCAAGCTGATCTAAAGTTTCATAAAGATTACAAGGCTAAGTACAAGAAGATGAAAGCTAAGCTTGTACTCCTTGAGGCAAGTACTTCGAGTTCTCAAAACCCAAAGACCTTCCAACCAAAGAACAAAGTTTTAGTCGCTTAAACATTTGATTAAGATGAGGAAGAGGTTTCTGATGAGGAAGAAGTTACTCATGTCAAGGTATTGATGGCTCTAGCTGATGATGAGCTCACTGTTGGAAAGAGTCATGCTCGCAATGGTGAATGGGTAGACATCACCATAAGAAAGGTAAACACTCTTCTCTCTATGGATGAAGATGCCGATTGGCAAAATTACCTAAAGTATATCAATATTGATCTCAAGTTTGTTAAAGAGCAACGATTAAACTTACTCTCTAAGTATAACAAAATGGATTTTGAATTAAACAAGTGTAGAGATGAATTGCTAATTTTAAAACAAGCCAAGCTTGATGTTGTCACTTTTCAAATTGAAAACACTGAACTTACAAAGTTAAATCATGCACTTCAAGAACAACTCAAAGAGGAGAAAAAGATCAACGAAAAATGGCTAACTAGCTCAAAGAAAGTTAGTCAATGTATCAGTTAGCAAATCCCTCACCAAAAGAAAAAAAATATTGGAGGTGAATTACTCACTGAATCCTCATCTAAAATAAATGAAAATCAAAATCTTTTCGTTCCTGCTTCCATGGGGTATGACCAAGAAATGGTTCTAAAAACCAAAGACTGGGTTGAAAGACTCAACCCTGACAGCAAACTTCCAAACTTTAATACTGGAATAATTCTAGTCCCTAAAAGTCAAGTTGTCAATAAGTCTCTTGAATCCACTGAAACTTTAAATACCCCTGAATCATCTAAAGATTCTAAAGCTAAATCCCTTACTCCACTACCTCCCCTAAAAAATCTTCAGGGAGCTTCACCAAGCTTAGAGGTAACGCTATTGACCTTTCAACCCCACTCTCTAAGAGAGAGACTAGGCTTAGGTATCATGAAACATACAAAGCCTGAAACACATGATTCTTCTAATAAGACTATTTCAGGAACCGTCACTGTTAATGAAACTAAGCAAACCAAACCTTCAGTTCCTACTGAAGTCAAAGACGCTGAACAAGAATAGAAATAAATGAATTAACTAAACTTGTTTAGTTGTTAATTGATGAAAAGGTCAATTCTAACCAAAAGACTCAAGAATCAAATTTAAAGATTCAAAAGACCGAGTTATCCAAATCAGTTGATTCATCAAGAATGAGTCAAGATTATAAACCTAAAGTTCATAATACTAACTCATCAAAGTCACTCAGGCCTAAGCCTATTCAAAAACCAAAACTTAAGTATGAACTCTGTCACTATACCAATCACTTAACTGATGATTGCTATATGATTCTCTACTGCATGATAAGCAAAAGGGAGGATCATAGGACCTCAGATCATGAGATGTATACTGCTTCTTTAAAAAGGAGTGAGAACTATAAGGCTCAACCTTATCAGTATGCATCTTCTTCCAAGTAGATCCTGAAAGCAAAGGCAAAGCCTTTCCCACCATGCACACGCTATGGTTTCAATAATCACAGACCTAATGATTGTAGATACTACCATGAGTGTGAAATATGTGGAAGCTATGATCACTTTACCTCAGGACACAATCGTGTCATTCATATCAGAGGAAGAGTACCAGCTGAATCCTCTTAGTCTAGTGAATCTTCAATTGGTGTAAAGTGTAATACATGTGGAAGTACTTTACACTCCACCACTGACTATAATGAGTTTGATCACTTCAAAAGGGGTGAGAAAATTCAGGCTGCAAAGACAAAGGAGCCCACCAAAAAGTGGGTTCACAAAAGAAACTAACCCAAGTTTATTATTTGTGCAGAGACACATTAGGGAGCCTATTTGGTACCTGGACAGTGGATGCTCAAGGAGTATGACTGGTGTCAAGAGTTATCTGCATAAATATGTAGAGCAATCAGGTCCTAAGGTAGTGTTTGGTGATAACTCATCTTGTATTACTGAGGGGTATGGTTCAATAAACTGTGGGGGTATAGTTTTCACAAAAGTAGACTTTGAAAATAGTCTTAAATACAATCTAATTAGCATTAGTCAACTCTGTGATGCTAAGTATATTGTACAATTTGATGATAAGCAAAGAACAATATTTAATGCTAACAAAGAAATTGTGTTGATAGCACCTAGAAGAAATGATGTTTATGTCCTTGACATGTAATCACTGTCTCCAAATAGAGCCTGCTTCTTTGCCAAAGCCTCGAGAAAGTGTAAACTGGCTATGGCATAAAAGACTATCACATCTCAATTTCAAGAACATTAATAAACTTGCCAAACAAAACAAATGTTGATCCTAATAAACAGATCTTAAACTCCTTAGCTTGATGTAAGGTTTAGTATCCTTGGGTAAATCCAAAGGTACTAAGATTGAAACTTTGAGAGTATGATATAAACTATGCGGAATCTAGTTTATACCACTAAGAAGAATAATAGTAATGTGTGTATGACAAACATAATTACAACCAAAACAATAAGCTTCAATATATTAATACGAACACTCTTTGACAGTGTTAGGGTTTACAACCTTGAAGCTATGAATACTATGAAAGACTGATATGATGTGATGTGTATCTCTAACTATGCCGTAGGGTTCCTTTTATACACTAAGGAAACCCTAATGGGCTTACAAAACGCGTATAATGATAATGCATATCTATTCTTAATTTAACTCATGCATATCATAATAGCAGTATTAACCATATAAGACTAACAGTACTAACCATACTGGCAGTACTAATAAAGTACTACCAGTACTAACTAATATAACTAACAATACTAACTACTTAGTCTGTTTTCTTTAATCTTTAGCAGCAGCATCAACTTTGAACCAACAGTAGTAAATTAACATCAGCAGTAGTAACTCAGAATTCCCAACAACAAAGTTCTTGGTCTTCCTTCCCTAGTTTATTCAAAGGATAAACCTTGCATAACATGTGAAAAGGGAAAGCACCATAGAGCTTCATTCAAAACTAACCAAAACTTCTTTATCAAGAAGTGTTTGCATCTTCATCATATGGATTTGTCATGAGAGGATTCATTCCAAACATTCTCACTTCTAAAGTTGTGACCTTATAAACCTGAGAAGTTCAAAATGCCATTTCCACTTTCTATGATAAACCTTCTAGTCTCTTACTTATCCTTGAAAGGATTTATTAAGTAAGGGGAGGATATTTCTTCACTAATCATCATGGTGAATAGCGATTCCAGTATGCCATCAGCCAACATTTGAATTCCACATGAGTCAAATAAACTCCAGCTTTAATTCAAGTTGTAGCCTGCAGAATTCTTTACTTCCCATAAATCATCTTCTTCATTAGGCTCAAAATGAAGATCTTCAGATCTCCCTAAAGTAAAGCAAGTCATATCCTTTTGGACTTGTTGTATCATACCTTTCTTGTACCAGTCTGTGTAGATCCATCACATCTTGCCTATCAAAATCATCAAGCATTTCACTGAATATTTTGTAATTTTTAGAACTTCCATCTGCTTTGATGATTTGATAATACATCATATTTTCTGTCAAAACATGTATCTTCCGGTCAACTATTAGGTATTTAGTAGCCAGAGACTCAACATGAATAGCAATATCATCCCTTGGAACTACATCCATACTATCTCTAAGCTCTTCCTTCTCAGCATCATCCTCTAGTTTCTGTTTCTTGGCATTGTCTCTTCATCAAAATCTTCTCTTGCGATCTACTTTTTACTACTCTTCCTGCTTGCTGTTAAACTATCCATCATTTTTCTTAATAGACCCATTATGTTAGAAAAAATTCAAACATCCAGATCTCTTCAAGCACTTCCTTTTCAACTCAGGAATCCTAGTTTACAAAATCGATGATTTTAGTGATCCCATTACTCTTTCAAATATAATGTCTAATATCTTCATAGCTTATTCCTTGATCATAACTCAGCTGTATCCTCTCTGGATTTTTCAAATACATGCACATGTTCTTCCTTACTTTAGCTACAGAGAAATATCTATTTTGAAGGTATGATATCTTAGCACAGCAGGATCACTCCAATCAATATCATGGGCTTGATCAGCTTCAACTACAACTTCTTGTTCTTGTCTTGCTTTATCAAATTCTTATTGTAACTGTTTATCTATTTCTGCATCCCTAGAAATTCTTTGTCTTTCTTCTTCATTAATTTGTTCTTGCAATCTATATACCTCTTCAAAATCCTGAAGTCTTTTCTTCTCTAAGTTGCTTCTTTTTTCCTTCTTCTGAACAGATTCGTCATCTTTCATAATAGCTTTTCATTTATCTATTCTCTTTTTTTTGCACTCCTTCTGATGTACACTAAATTTTCAGCAGTTGTACTAACTTTAGGAGTCGCACTAGCAGACTAATTGATGAGGTTAGCATTAACTAATTTTCCTTTTCACCCTTTACAAACACCACTACCAAGATCTTTCCACTAGTTCAGTAGGCTCTTCTTGATCTAAAAGTATCTCAGTATCAGCACTAGTCCTCCCCTGAATCTCAGCATCCTCTTGAATCCATGAAGTTCCTTCATCTTGTACCAATGAAATAGAGGGGTTTTGATCAATCTCAGCAATTCTCCTCCCCTGTTTGGAAGGATCCTCCAAATCTTCTTCAGTATCAGATATAACCACTCTTGCCCTTCTTCTAGGTTGCCTTGACTTAACTTTGTGTTCCAACTTCTTCACCCTCATGATGAGCTTGGTGTAAGCATTACCATATACCTTCTTGGTTTGCTTTAAATCTTGCTCCAAGCTTGCCACTTTTGTTGACAATTGGGTACAAAGAACCGTCAATTCATTAAGTGTCATACTACCCTCATCACTTCCAAGTGTGTAACCTTCTGGGAGAGGTGAATCATGGGTGGTGTAGGTACCCTAGAGGGTAATGAAAGTGGTGGTTGTGAGGTGGATGGAGTAGTGATAGGTGTGTGATGGGACTCAACTGGGACTGTTGATCCTTCACCCTGCTGAATTAGACCTTAAACAAGCATGCTTGAAAATAGTGGAATGTTCACCCCAGTATAACCCTTGGAAACCCTTCTCATGTTGCTGAATAGTTTTTGTGTGAGGGTAGGAGCAACATAAGCTCTTTTGTGAGGTAAAAGCAATCTCTGATGTTTGTTCAAAAGTATTTTAATGAATCTAGGATACATCAAGAATTTAGACCAACTGTCAAATTTTTTACCATGCCCTCAAAAATCATTTTAGAAAAGTTGAAAGTCCTGTTTGTGGCCAGGCAAATGATAGCAGTGGCTATGTTGCTACTAAACTGCTCCTAAGCAGTCTTCTTAGGGCTTAATCAATGAAGAATAATATGTATTAAGAATCTCCATTGAGGGGAAAAGTTACCCTTTTGGAAGGTCAGCTTGTCAGAATCAGAAGCATACCCCATAAGAGCAAGCTGCTCAAAAACATCAGCATCTTCTAACTTGAGATGTCTTCTAAGAGATGCTTCAGTAATAGTCTTGAGTTGGCCATCTATGGTTGCCGTTATTTTCACTTCTTCATCTTCTAGTGTTCTTGTGGAAGCAATTTGCCAAAACTATTGAATGATTGAATATAATACAACAGTTTTAGAGGGAGAAACAACATTATTTTTTTTCAGTGATCAGCAAACATCTATATGTGACATTGTGATTGAGGAAATCTAATTACTATCACTTCCAATCTGGATTTGAGTAAAGAAAACAGACACACCTTCATGTTGTGGGGTAACACAAAACACCCAAATTAGCCCCATGATGATGAAGTTATGATAATGGTTTCTTGTGTTTATGTTCGATGAATAGAATATGAGAGTTTGTAAAGTTAATTTGAGATTATGTACAAACACTTTAGGGTCTTGATTTTGACCGTACTTTCAATAAACAATTGAATCTTCACATTTCTCAAAAGAAAACCATATAAGAGAAAGAAATATAAGAATTTTCCAAAATCATAGACCCCTATAAAGCAAAGTCGTCTTGCGGAAATATCTTAACGGCTATTAAATAATTAAGAAAAATAATCCTGTTATAACCTCAAACAGACTATAACAGTCACCCACCATTACTAATTTTAGCCTAACAATACTAACTTTAAGCCCAGCCGTATTAACTTTACCCAGCAGTATTAAAGATATGCGGCATACTAACTAATACTAGTAGTATTATGTTTTGTGCCTAGCAGTATAAACAACCAATGCTGTTCCAACAAGCACATTTTCCATCAAAATTTAGATTCTCACAAGCTCTCTTTTATCGTGTGTTGATCTTCATCTCACAATTTCCTCTTATTATCTTTCTTCCTCCACTGAAGACCTCTCTCTTTGATTTTTCATACACACACTAGTTCCTCTTTCTATTTTTAAGCTCATTGAATCTCTCATTTCTTTTGGCTCACCAAATCACTCTTTCTGTTTTTATATCACAAATCTCCCTATTCTTTTGACCTCACCAATGCAGACAGTTTTGTATAATGTATCATTAATTCCATTAGTTGCATATTGTCCTCTCCACTTCCAAGTGTGTGAACTCTTGAGAGAGGTGGATCGTTGGACTATTTAGATGTAGTCTCAAACCTAGTTTGAGCATCTACACCCCCCAATATGGTATTTTGGTACTTGGGACCACTACTTGAACCAGTTCCCTAAGGACTTGGCTCATTAAGTGTTGCCATAGATTGGGTCCTATTGATGTTACCACTGTCATGCTCTGCTTCTAAGCTAGAAGCAAGGAGTAGGCAGCCTTTTCCTCAATTGTCACACCAACTCCTTATAGGAACAGAGCCTCATCATCAACCTTTCTTTAGGGGGACCACTAGACTGACTCTCTAGGTGTCTCTATAACCTCTTTTAAAATTGCCTAGGTTATTTGGATATCATCACCACACCTTTGTTTTGACGTTGCATGTCCTCCCCCTCAACTCATACCAGGTTCCAATAGCTTAGCCTGCAAATGTTAGTCCAAAACCAAGAATACACAATCCAAAGTAGATCTTGTTTAACAGTTTTAATTATGACTAACAGTTTGTAACTAGCAGTCTTAAGTATAGCTAGCAGTACTAATTATACATAGCAGAAATAGTGTTTTGCCTAGCAGTACCAAAACCTGCCTAGCAACATTAAGCTTACAACTACCAGTTTTACTTCCAAATACATTTATAAGACAGGCACATCTTTAGAGATTAAGTAATCCAATGCTAGCAATTAGAAAGTTGAACCTGCTAACATTATATGCCTTTGTGAGAAGATCTGCAAATTTGTAGTCTGTGTGAATCTTGATCACTTAAATCAACTTCTTCTCATAAGAATCTCTGATGAAGTGATGCCTTATCTCTATGTTCTTGGTTTTAGAGTGAAACACTGTATTCTTCATAATGCAAATGGTGCTTTCATTATCAATATAAATCATGGTGTTCAAAAAGTTGAACCCATAATCAAGCATTTGATTTTGAATCCATAGCACCTGTCTACAACAATGAGCAGCAGCAACATACTTTGCTTCAGTAGTAGAATTTGCAACTATAGTCTGCTTCTTACATTACCATGAAATCAACCTCTTTCCAAGAAACTGACAACCTCCTATTGTGGATTTCCTGTCAAGGCTAGCACCAACATAATCACTATCTAAAAAAGCTTCCAAGTCAAATGGTGAATCTCTAGGATACTAAAGGCCCAATTTAAGTTGACCTTTCAAGTATCTAAAGATCCTCTTCACAACATGAAGATGTGAGGTTTTAGGTGTAACTTGGAACCTTGCACAAGTACACACAGCAAACATTATGTCATGCCTAGAAGCTGTTAAGTACATCAATGATCCAATCATTGATCTGTATAAATGAACATCCACATTGTCAGCTTCTTCATCCTTGACCAATGCCTTGTTAGGCTCTATAGGAGTGCTTGCTGTTTTCACAATGGCAAAATCAAACTTCTTTTAATATTTTCGAACCATCTATATTTAGTCCTTGCTAATGAAGATTACCATCCTTCTTCTGTGTTACTTGAACCCTATATAGCAATGAAAGTGAGTTTCCCCCCCATAGAAACTCAATCTGGAATCTCTATGAGTCATTGCAACCCTTCAAACTCATCACATAAAGACTTCTTTGTGGATCCAAAGATGATATCATCAACATACACTTGTACTAACAAGATATCACCTTTGTCCTTCTTGATGAACAAAGTCTTATCAATAGTGCCTCTTCTAAATCCATTTTCAATTAAGTAGATAGACAAAGGTGCCTCATCTACCAAGCTTTAGGATGCTTGGTTGTAAGACCATATAAAGCTTTTTACTTCTATTCCTTTATACAACTTTTTTGTCACAGTGAAAATGGTTGATCTTACAACAAAACAACAACCGAGTAGAGGTTATCACAAACATATAACCTCCTCTCAATAGGTACCTTAATAAGAAGGCACTCTTATCACATCCATCTGGTACATAATAAACCCCATAAATGATGCATAGGCCAAAAATAACCTGATTGCTTCTATCCTAGCAACAGAGCAAAAAAACACCTTATCAATAATCAATGCCTCTTCCTTAGAAGAGATATCAACCCTCTAGTGCAACGAGTCTTCTAGCTTTAGTTCTCTACCATCAATTCCTCATATCTTTCTTATTTTCAAAGAACCCATTTGTTCCATTGACCTTTTAGCATTAGATAAATCCACCAGAGTCCAAACCTTTTGAAGTTTAAATTGCAGAAGCTCCTCTTGCATTTTATCTACCCAGGTTGGATCTTCCAAAGCTTGAATCACCTTTTTGGGTTCTTTTTGAGAAAGAAAACAGGCAAATTAGCAGTTTTGATAATCTTTGTGATTTGTTCCTTCCTCTCACTTATATTCATAGTAACACAGCATAAACCCAAACAGTGGTTACAGTGTTTTTCAAATCTTAAATCTTGGTCATTTCCTTAGTTTGAATGGCTGAATTGAAGTCTCCAATGATCTGGTCTTATAGGATAATCTCTTGTTAATTCTTGGTTTTTGGAATAGAATGACATTCATGGGTTGTTTCCAAGTTGTTTTAGGTCAAGCCTCTGCACCTACATCTTCATCATCATAAGTCCATTACCAAAAATTCCAGTATCATTATCATTTTGAGTCACATTTTTGAAAAAAGGGGGGGGGTATAAAATATTATATTTTTATATTAATTATAAAAATATATATAAATTATTCTAGCTTTTGAAGAAACTTAAAACTATAATGTATCACGTTACTAGGGAGCTTCGTATAAGGAATTTCATTTGAGTATACGTTTTGACGAGTTTGCTGGATTTACGATTTAAAGTGTCCTGGCTCCTCAAACGTTTACTACACGACCTCTGCATTATGATGGCCCGAACAGTGAAACAATATTGCCATAATAAATCCAATCAAAGTGATATTTCATTATGACATAAAACATATCCAATCAAACTAAGACTTGACATATTACCCAGGTTGTGTGACAAAGCCGTTACTTTTATTTCATATACTTTTGCCATCAATCAGATTTCCATATACTGTTAAGGTGAGTTCATAGCCTCACTTTTAAATCTCTTTAATATTTCATAAACCCGTGAGGGGGATACATGCTTAAATCATGAATGCAAGTATTTTTCTGTATGCTATCCTGATTCATTATTCCCTAAGTACCTACTTTTGCCATTAAGATCCCATTATCATGAACCGTTAATTACTCGTCAGGGTAAGCGCAAATAATGTGAATAGATCTATTTGGGATTGGATTTCCCCGTTGGTGTACCTATACTTTCGGTAACCAATAGCACATCATTTGAATAACTTATGTGGGTGTTTGGCAAAGACACCCGTTGGGGCAATTACTTGTGGTTATTGATTAACCTAAGGCTTTGGTGTCATGAGCTTAAAGCAATAATAATGTTTTACAAACTATGGGTGTATAACAACGTAACCCACTATTGAACTTGTATTCAAACTACTTATTTCAAACCTATGAATTTCACTCTACCATTGTGTTGACTTTTTCGCATGTTTATCTTAGGTAACTGAGCATCATATGGCAAGGAGTGGCACGGACTTGAAGATGGCTAAACCGTTATCATTCAAACTTTTTGATTTATTGTAGATTTTGGGACCTCTGTTTGTAAAAATTCTGATGAATAAATAAATGATAATAACTTTTTCCAAAACATCTCTTTATTACTCGTTTTCTATGATTATGACTGTTGTACTATGAAATAATACCCCAGATTAGCTTCCGCTGCTATATGTATCAAAATGGGGGTGTTATAGATTGGTATCAGAGCCAACGGTTATAGAGAACAAGGTTGAAACCTTAACTATAACTACTTTTGTTTTTCTAGCCAAGAAAGTCCTCCGTGCCACTACATCTCCCAAATAGTATGTAAAAGTACATAACTATTATACTATTATATATATATAACTTATGTTATTTACCGATGGGTTGTTAACAGAGAGATGTCGTCTCCCAACCATCTTACTTCCGGTATTGAGGATGCTTTTTCCTCCAACTTTCCCGACTTTATTCCGGCTTCTCCGAACTTGATATGTGTGAAAACACATATCCGTTTTATGTCAAAAATGGCCCTAAAAAGGCAAAATAATGCTTTAAATGCTTGAATATTGCTTGTTTTGTCTTTGTGATTGTGTAGGTACGGATATTGCAAAAAAATCTCAAGAAAACGGTCAAAACCGGACAATCACGAACACGAGAACGGAATTGAGTATGCAAGAGCCGGGAGAATGCTATCAAAGGTCAACTCAAGTCAACCTTCAGTCAAACATGGTCAACACAAAAAGATAAAATCCAAAATTACCAAATCAGTCCCTCATATTTACCAAAATTGCAAAAATAATCCTTAAACCCTAATGGTGATTCGCTAGAATCTATATATACGTAATAATAAAATATATAATATAATGAAAAATTACCAAATTACCCTTGAGGACAAAGGTAAAAAGGAAAATCTTCACAAATATATATAATATAATACGTATATAAACCAGGAATTATGATTTCCGGGTCGTTATCCCCCAACGATTTGTGAAATTGAAACTACGTTTGATGTTCGGACAATGATTTGAATTGAAGACAAAGATTGATTTGATTATCTTCTTTTAAAAATTGAAATAAACAAATTATAAAAATTAAGCACGAAGACAAATAACGAGAAACCAAATTTTAACTAAAAACGCAAAACGGGACCCCTAAACGGAGGTCAAAAACCCTAAATTTCTAAAATTAAACCTAACTTAAATCTTTCTTTTTAAATGGACTCTAATTGACTAAAAAGTAAGTTTAAAGAAAACTAGAACAAAAACGGATTTGAAATGAGCTTTAAAATACGAAAAACGAGAACGGGAACGAATCCCGTTCTTTAAAAATTGAAATTTTGCAAATTAGACCCTACGAAAACAAAACCAATTTTCCTATAAACTTTATGATAAAAGAAAATTTTCTAAAAAAGATTTATATTTTTTTTGATTATTTTTCTATTTTTTATGATTTTTTAAAGTTTTTAATGAAAATAAATGTTTAAAAAGACTAAACTAATTATAAAAATTCTAGAAAAAATACATAAAATAGCTTATACTAATTAGAACCTAGGAAAAATAAGCTCGATGTCACAGCTTATTGAATAAGCCACGAAATAAGCTAAAACAGCTTATAAGGCTTATAAGGGGAAAACATGTATAAGAGATAAATGTTGCATGGTTATAACGAAAAAGACCCAAGGGCGCAGTGGTAGTGAGTGTGGTGTGTGTGTTATAAAATGTTGCTCACCCTCGATTTCCATTTTCCCTTTTTTTTGAAAAACTTATCAAAGCAAAGTTATTAAGCACCTAAAAATAAGCATTTTTAATAAAAGAAACTTTTTGTGAAAAGCCCTAAATAAGCTGTTAAACAGCTTATAATATGACAGAAAGTACTTAGCTACTTTTTTGGCTTTTTAAAGGTTTTTTAGAACTTCACAAGCTAAATCCTAAGAACAAAGAGCACTTCTAAGACTAAAGTTAACCTAATAAGCTACTAGAGAATAACTAATAAGCTTGAAATCTCCAAATAAGCTCAAACAGTACTAACTTAATGTTAGTACTGCTAAGCTTTTTACTTAAAGCTTCTAAACTACTAAGAGCTAGATAAGCTCTTGGGAAAAGCTTAAACTGAGCTTATCTACTCTTTTTAACCTAATAAGCTAAAATGCACAAAAATAAGCACAAAGTGACAATCCATAAACTGAAATACTCAAATAAGCAATAATAGAAAACTTAAAACCAAACAGTCCCTACAGGGATCTTTGAGCTTATTTTTAGATAAGCTCATGGATCCTTGTGGGGAAATAGCTTATTAAAACTTATTCTACAACTAAATAGCTACTCTAATCTACTTTTGAAACAAATTAGCTTAATATAAAAGCACTATGAAAACAGACTTAAGACTTAGATCATACTTAGTTTTACTTTGAAAATGAAAATGAAAATGAAAAAGGCTTATTTGACAGCTTAAAACAGATAACCTAATAAGCTAGAATTTTAAAACTAATTGTAAACTTGTGAAATATGACCTAAAAGCTATTTATAATATGAAAATCAAAAGCTAAATGCTATTTTAACTCCTTAAAAATTAAGCTAGAAAATGGAAGTTTGCTATTGTAACTGCTGATGCAGTTGACACAATTGTGACCAAACTTAAACTAGACAAAATGCAGACCTATGATTATATTTATAACACTCTTAAAACTCATGCCTAGACACAAATCAAGCAAAAGACCAATAACTAATTTGAATTAAGTTTTTATGCAAATAAAACTAGACAGATTTTGTCCATATGAAAACTTATATCAAGAAATAACTGAATTATACCCTATTCGACCTGTAATAACTTCTAGCGCTTAAAACAAACCTAAATGAGAGTTTACTAAACATACTTTGAAGACCAATAGGCCACCTAATGCAGGATCTATACTTGTAGTTAGTTTACTGGTTGTGCTATACACCCCTTTAAACTAGATATTAACGCCATTTGACTTATGAAAAATTGCTAAGCTTGAGATTCTGATTATTTAACTGTGTTTATACCAAATTAGATATAACTGACATTTAAATCCAATAAGCATAAAATCACTTATGCTGTACATAGACCTATCACTTATATTTTTGGTTTTTTTATTGATTTTAAGGAAAAAATTAAATCAAAATTAATAGCATCTAAGCTATATTAACTAAAAAAAGATTATCAAAATTAAGTTTCTAGATTAAGCATAATACAACTTAATAAGGCACAAATAAACAAAACTAGTTAAGAGAAAATTAACCACAAATGCAATATTAAAGCTAAATAACATGAATTTTAAAGGGAATTACCTCCCTGCATTAGCTAACCAAGTCCAAAACTAAGCTCAAAACGCCTGCTCTACAAAAAGTCTTGGCTTATTGTTAAATAAGCCAGTAAAAGTCCTTTGAAGCTTTCCAAGTATAGCTCATCTTCAAAAGCTTAAATCCAAATAGCCAAGGGTTTTTAAGTACTCAGTTTTTAATAGTTTCAGTAGATAAGGCTTTTTATTTGAGCTCTAAATCAAGCTTATAGACTTGAATGAGACTAGAAGGCTTATTATGAGCTTATAGTTGCATACATATTTGGTGGCTTATGAAACAGTAGCATAAACTTTTGAGAGAAATAAGAGCTTATAAGTGAAAACAGTTTATGAGAACTAAATTGTGATTTTATCAATGCTTTAAACTGATTACAATACTTAATAAAAGGAAATTACAAGAGCTCAAAGGAAAATTACAATTTTAAACTAAAAAGTTACAAAGGCTATTTTAAAAACTAAAGAAAAATGCAGAAAAAGAAGATGATCATGTGAGATTGAGTGCCTTGTATTTATAGCTGCCAGGAGAATCTTCTAGGTCTAAAGTTTGTTACAAGATCCCATCAATCCTGGTTCTTGATTCCTTCAATCATTTGGTGCTCAATATCTACCGTTGGATTAGATTTTGATCACACGGATTGCCAACGTGGCAATCCGTGTGTCAAAGGCCTTTGTGCTTCTTTTCCATACGTTTTAGTATAAAAACCCCATTCCTTGTGTGCTTTCTTCAATCCACGCGTGTCATTCCCTTTTGGGTATTGGCAAATCACAAAGCTTGGTGACGTATAACTCTACCAAAGTGTACCTTATCACTTGAATTGCTATGCCACGTAGCCAATTTGAATTACCCTTTTGTTTTGACTCGAGGTTAAACGGAGACGATGGGTAAATAGTAGAAACTACTTTTCCCGCGTAACTTTCTTTTTATAAAAAGGGTTGTTTGACTTTTTATTTACCCAGGGTTGACTTCGGGCTTATAAGGGATTTTGGGCCAGGTTTTTGGGATTGGGCTTGGACTTTGTGTTTTGTTATAAGGAAATTAACGGGTGTTAACTCTTATAATTATAAGAGTAAACACCGTTAGGGTTTAGGGATTATTTTTGCAATTTTGGTAAATATGAGGGACTGATTTGGTAATTTTGGATTTTGTCTTTTTGTGTTGACCATGTTTGACTGAAGGTTGACTTGAGTTGACCTTTGATAGCATTCTCTCGGCTCTTGCATACTCAATTCCGTTCCCGTGTTTGTGATTGTCCGGTTTTGACCATTTTCTTAAGATTTTTTTGCAATATCCGTACCTACACAATCACAAAGACAAAACAAGCAATATTCAAGCATTTCACCACCTACCCACCCCCCACCCCCCTCCCCACCCCTCACACAACACTCCAAACGCTCCCCACAAAATAAAACTATCCCAAAAATCCCCACCCATCACATATAAAAACCCCACACCCCAACCCACCACACCTCTCAATCTATACCACCCCCTCCTACAATCAAACACCCCCCCCACCCACCCCCCCAACCCCCACCCCAAAACCAACTCCCCACCAAAAACAAACCCCAACAACCCACCCCCAAACACCCCCCCAAACCCAAAAACACCCCCAAAACAACAAACAAAAACAAAAAAAACAACACCAACCTCCACAAACACCAAACCAACAAAACACCATAACTTACACCACACCCCCACAACCCAAAAACCACCCCACACCAACCCCCCCCCCCCCAACACCCAACCATACCCCACAAAACCCAACACCCCCCCCCCCCACAACCCCCCCCCCCACCCCACACCCACACCTACCCTCATACCCCACCACCACAAAACCCCAATACCCAACAACACCACCCAAACAACAACAACCAATTTAAAAACAACAGCCAAACCCCCCAACCCCCCCCACAAAACCCCCCCACACACCACCAAACCCCCAACACCACCAACTAAAACCAACCCACACACCCACCCCAAAACAACCCCAAAAAAAAAACCCCACCCCCCCCAACAACCCCACCAAACCAAACAAAACACCCCCCCAACCCCCCCCACAAACACCCCCCCCACCAAAACAAACAAAACACACCCACCCCACACCACAACCCCAAAACCCCCACCACACACCACACCCCCCCCACCCACACACCCCCCCAACCCCCCCACCCCCACCCCCCCCCCCACAACCCCACACCCCCCACCCCCACCCACCAACACCCCCCCAACCAAACACCAACCCCACATCACCACCCCCCACCCCCCCCACCCACACCCCACCCCCCACCACACACACCCACCAACCCCCCCCCCCCCCACCACCACACCCCCCCCCCCCCCCCCAACACCCCCCCTCCCCCCCCCCCCCCCCCCCCCCCCCCCCCCCTCCCCCCCCCCCCCCCCCCCCCCCCCCCCCCCCCCCCCCCCCCCCCCCCCCCCCCCCCCCCCACCCCCCCCCCCCCACCCCCCCCCCCCCCCCCCCCCCCCCCCCCCCCCCCCCCCCCCCCCCCCCTCCCAAATAACCCTCCATCCCCACCATAAAACACAAAACTTACTATCCAACACCCACTCCAAAACCCAAATAACCCAACCCACTACATAAAAACCCCCCCAAATTCCACAACTAAAAAACACACCTACATCCCAACCCTTCTCCCCCCCCCACCTCTAAAACAACCACTTACCTATCACCTATCCCTAAACCTCTCCCAACTCCTCACTTAAATTTAATACGACTATACACCACATACTCAACCCTTTCATAACATCCCCAACCACCAACCAAAACACACTTATTCCCTATCATCATCTACATATCCACCCATATCACCCCATTATGATTACCAACCAAACTCCCCCCCCCACAAAAACTACAAAGTCCAACATTCTTTCTAAACACTATCCCCATTTTCAATAATTATATATATAAGTCATCTATTCTTATCTTAATCATAATAATATTTTAAAACTCAATTTAATCAAATATACCACAAACATTTTTATTACTCATATATAACCTATAATTTGCAATGTCTCTTATCAAAATTATCAATTTCTAATATCCCCCAAACCTTTATTAAAATAAATAATAAAAAAAATCCCATATAATATATAAAAAAAAAATAACCAAACATAACATAACCTTAAATATAACAAATTTAAAAAATGTGTTGTTTTATAAACTTTTTATTCTTAATTAATCCCACCCAAAATTCTTTTCACCCTTTTCAAATTTTTAGTTGGGAAAAGTTTTGAGTTATTTGGTTTTATACAAGCCATATATATGTGTGAGGGCACACTGCAATCGCTTTAGTTCTAGGGTAACTTTTGTTATGTGTGACAGACAACACATATCCATTTTATGTCAAGAATGGCACATAAAAGAACAAAACTTGTGCTTTAAATGCTTGAAATATTTGCTCTTTTTTGTCTTTGTGATAGTGTAGTTCACGATATGCACAAAATTTTCTTAAGAAAATGGTAAAACCGGACACAATTATCACAAACACGCGGGAAACGGAATTGAGTAATCTAAGAGCCGGGTGAAGAATATCAAGGTCCAACCACTCAAAGTACAACTTCAGCCCAAACATGCGTCAACATACAAAAAGACAAAATCCAAAATTTACCAAATCAGTCCCTCCAATTTTTAACCAACCACAAAATTGCAAAAATAATCACTAAACCTAACCAGGTTTTACTCTTAAAATTATAGAGATAACACCCGTTAATTTCCTTATAAACAAAACAGAAGTCCAAGACCAATCCCCAAAAACGCTGGCACAAAATACCTTATAAGCCCGAAGATCAAAACACATGGGTAAATAACAAGTCACAAACAACCCCCTTTTTGCATAAAAGAAACAGATACAGCAGGGAAATTAGTTTTTAATATTTAACCAATCGTTCCCATTTAACATCGTAGTCAAAACACTAAGGGGGGATAATTCAAACTTGGCCTACGTGGCATAGCAATTCAAGTGATAAGGTACACTTTGGCAGAGTTATACGTCACCAAGCTTTGTGATTTGCCAATACATCCAGAAAGGGAATGACACGCGTGGATTGAAGAAAGCACACAAGGAATGGGGTTTTCTATACTAAAAAACATTGGAAAAGAAGCACAAAGCCTTCTTTGGGACCTACACGGAATTGCCCACGTTGGCCCAATACGCACCTTTGTGCATCAAACAATCTAACTCCCCAAACCGGTAGTATTGGAGCCACCAAATGATTGAAGGAATGAAGAACCAGGATTGATGGGATCGTGTAACAAACTTCCTTAGACCTAGAAGATTCTCCTGGCAGCTATAAATACAAGGCACTCAATCTCACATGATCATCTTCTTTTTCTGCATTTTTCTTTAGTTTTTAAAATAGCCTTTGTAACTTTTTAGTTTAAAATTGTAATTTTCCTGTTGTAGTCTTGTAATTTCTTTTTATTAAGTATTGTAATCAGTTTAAAGCATTAATAAAATCACAATTTAGTTCTCATAAACTATTTTCACTTATAAGCTCTTATTTCTCTCAAAAGGTTATGCTACTGTTTCATAAGCCACTAATAAGCTCATACAAGCTCGCCTTTTGAGTCTATATAGCCCTATATTGAGTCTTATTACAGTCATACTTACATTCCACTTAAAAATCCTTTGAAATCAGTAAATTTGACCATTGCTTCAATGGGATTTTTGGACATTTGGCATGATAAGCTAATCATTGGAAGACTTCACTAGCTTATTGGATTTTGAGTTTTTTGGAAGATGAGCTTACTTTGGAAGAGCTCATATGGACTTTTACTGGCTTATTTACAATAAGCCAGAGCTTGTAGACAGCTTTTGAGCTTAGTTGCCTTTGTTTAGCTAAGGCAGAGGTAAATTCCCTTTAAAATTCAAGTTATTTAGCTTAAATCTTGCATTTGCTTATTTTCAGCTTATTATTTGCTTAATTGTGCTTCTATCTATCTTATTATGCTTATTGTTCATGTTTAACTATCTGTTTTTAGCTTTTATAGTTTAGATCCTAGTTTTTCATATTTTGTCTTAAAAATCATTAAGAAAACCAAAAAATTAGCATAAGTAGTAGATTAGTATTTCTGGCTTAATTGCTTGTTAGTATAAGCTCATTAGGTCTTTTATAAGTTGTTTGTTATCTGATCTTTGAAAATTGTTCACTAGATTTTAAATTTTCAAGTTTAAATAGATTTCAATGATTTTAAAGGAGTGTTTGGCACAACAGTTTTAACCACAAGTTAATACTGTTGTTGGCCATTTGGTCTTTTGTGTTTGCTTTAAAACTCTCATTTAGGTTTGTTTAAGCTAAATTCATAAGCTAGGATTGGGATAATTAGTTTTTCATAAGTTAGGTTAAAATTAGTAGAAATCTGTCAAAGTATTTTGCATAACTTAGCTTAGATCTCTTCTAGCAATAGTCATTATCTTTCTTGTCTTTCATTTTGAGTTTTAAGCTTGTTAGAATAGTCTTATTAGGCCTGCATTTTGTCTAGTTTAAGTTTTGGTCATAAGTGTGTCAACTGCATCAGATACATAAAAAAGATAATAAGTCATTTTCTAGTTCAATTTTCAGTAGGTTAATTTAGCATTTAGCTTTTGATTTTCAGATTATAAATAGCTTTTAGGTCATATTTCACAAATTTACAATTAGTTTTAAAATTCTAGCTTATTAGGTTATCTGTTTTAAGCTGTCAAATAAGCCTTTTTCATTTTCAAAGTAAAACTAAGTATGATCTAAGTCTTAAGTCTGTTTTCATAGTGCTTTTTTATTAAGCTAATTTGTTTCAAAATCATTTTCAAAAGTAGATTAGAGTAGCTATTTAGTTGTAGAATAAGTTTTAATAAGCTATTTCCCCACAAGGATCCAAGAGCTTATCTAAAAATAAGCTCAAAGATCCCTGTAGGGACTGTTTGGTTTTAAGTTTTCTATTAATGCTTATTTGAGTATTTTAGTTCATGGATTGTCACTTTGTGCTTATTTTTGTGCATTTTAGCTTATCAGGTTAAGAAGAGTAGATAAGCTTAGTTTAAGCTTTTCCCAAGAGCTTATCTAGCTCTTAGTAGTTTAGAAGCTTTAAGTAAAAAGCTTAGCAGTACTAACATTAAGTTAGTACTGTTTGAGCTTATTTGGAGATTTCAGGCTTATTAGTTATTCTCTAGTAGCTTATTAGGTTAACTTTAGTCTTAGAAGTGCTCTTTGTTCTTAGGATTTAGCTTATTTTAGCTTGTGAAGTTCTAAAAATCCTTTAAAAAGCCAAAAAAGTAGCTAAGTACTTTCTGTCATATTATAAGCTGTTTAACAGCTTATTTAGGGCTTTTTACAAAAAGTTTCTTTTATTAAAAATGCTTATTTTTAGGTGTTTTTCAAAAAAAAGGGGGAAAGTAGAAATCAGGGGTGAGCAAGACTCGAACCCCCGACCTCAACACTTTCAACCCTTTTATAACACACACACCACACTCACTACCACTGCGCCCTTGGATCTTTTTCGTTATAACCATGCAACATTTATCTCTTATACACGTTTTCCCCTTATAAGCCTTATAAGCTGTTTTAGCTTATTTCGTAGCTTATTCAATAAGCTGTGACATCGAGCTTATTTTTCCTAGGTTCTAATTAGTATAAGCTATTTTCTGTATTTTTTCTAGAATTTTTATAATTAGTTTAGTATTTTTAAACATTTATTTTAATTAAAAACTTTAAAAAAATCATAAAAAATAGAAAAATAATAAAAAAATATAAATATTTTTTAGAAATCTTTCTTTTATCATAAAGTTTATATGAAAATTGGTTTTGTTTTCGTAGGGTCTAATTTGCAAAATTTCAATTTTTAAAGAACGAGATTCGTTCCCGTTCTCGTTTTTCGTATTTTAAAGCTCATTTCAAATCCGTTTTTGTTCTAGTTTTCTTTAAACTTACTTTTTAGTCAATTAGAGTCCATCTAAAAGGAAAATTTTAATTTAGGTTTAATTTTATAAATTTAGGGTTTTTGACTACCGTTTAGGAGTCCCGTTTTGCGTTATAGTTAAAGTTTAATTTCCCGTTATTTGTTTTTGTGCTTAATTTTTATCATTTGCTTATTTTAATTTGTAGAAGTAGATAATCAAATCAATCTTTGTTTCCAATTCAAATCATTGTCCGAACATCAAACGTGGTTTCAATTTCACAAATCGTGGGGGGATAACGACCCGGGAATCATACTTCCCGGTTTATATACGTATTATATTATATATATTTATAAAGATTTTCCTTTTTACCTTTGTCCTCAAGGGTAATTTGGTAATTTTCCATCATATTAAATTTTTTTATAATTACGTGTATATAGATTTTAGCGAATCACCACACATCTTCGGTCAAACTTTCAATAACACACACACTCACACGCAAACCGCCACCAATTCGCCACCCCTTGATTCTCGATTTCCTGTTAATTCTGTGCTAAGGTAACTTTAAATCTTCATTCTATACCATTAGATGATGCATTAGGTGAAAGGAACTGATCTAAAACACATTAAAATGAGAATAATTTCTAGATTCGTCATAAGTTTGTTCTCGAAAGTTTAATGTTGTTTGGAATTGTGAATTGATTAGAGGGATAGGTGTGGATTTAGGTGGTAATCTGTAACAACTCACAATTTTTATCACTGTAATTTCCACTTATATTATATTAAATACTACATTTTCACAGGAAAATTTTTACTTTATTCATTCCAACTATGTAACCTAACTTACATAGCAAACTAAACGAGCCCACACAACCAACCAATGCCAAATATATCTACGTTTATATCAAGTAAACGTCCTAATATGTCAAGTCTATATTCTAATATCATATTTTTACCAAATACCTTATCCGTTTAATGTACCATTTACAACGTTATTTCAAAACAAGCATTATACTTTAAACGTTTATA
This sequence comes from Tanacetum coccineum, assembly GCA_026074375.1. Lineage (NCBI taxonomy): Eukaryota > Viridiplantae > Streptophyta > Magnoliopsida > Asterales > Asteraceae > Tanacetum > Tanacetum coccineum. The sequence continues at coordinate 36,378 of BQNB010051308.1, forward strand.
TCAAACCCTAATTATAAGTAATGTACACATATAAAATGAATGTACAAGTATTTAAGGCATGTGTACAAGTATCATAGCATAATATTTGAATTACATTTACCCTCCTAAATCA